>SATY01000329.1:0-35162 GCA_004335155.1 Ascochyta viciae | reverse complement strand
AAGTACCTATATTTAGGCCTAATATATATATATTTAGGCTAAATAGCTTAAGTTGCCTTTTTAGGTAATAACTATTCCTAAAAAGGAAACTATCTAATATAGATTATAAGAAGAAAGTCTTATAACTTTATAGTTAAAGCCTAGATAGTAGAGGCTTAGCAGATATAAGAATAGCAAGCTAATACATACTAAAGAGAAGCCCCCTAACTAAAAGTTAGAGACAAAGTCTAGCTAAAGCTAGGAAGCTATTTCTTAAACAGCTAGGCAAGCAAGAAGCTAGATTAGAAGAACTAGAAGTATATAGTTGTAGAAGTTATGCCCCTATATAACATTAAGCTAGATGTTAATAGTAAAATCTACTTTGTTCTTTATATTAACTAGCTTGAGTTGTGCCTACAGAACCTTCTTTATAGACAATTAAATAACAAACCCTAGCCTAGCCCTCTAATTATTACTAACAATAATAGCATGTTCTCTAAAGAATAGAAAGTTAACTCTATCTGTAGAGAAAAACAGTCTAGAAGAGAAGGTAAGAGACACAAATACCTAGTATAATAAGAAGGCTATGCTAGCAAAATATAGAAAAGGGAGGATGTTTGTAAAGCCCTAAAAGCCTTAGATAGATAGTTGTCTGTAAAAAGGGATAGAAAAGATAGGAATAGGAACTTTCCTGTAGAATTCTAGTTAGAATCCCTAGAGGGGCATAATTAGCTCTCTTACTTCTAAAGAGAGAAGGAGGAGAGAAGTAGAAGAGAGAGACATATATAAGCAAAGAGGAGGAACACTAGTTATTAAAGAGATTATTTATTGCATTAGCTTATCCTAAGGGATAGACTGTACTAGATGGGTACTATATCATTATAAAGAAAAAGAAGCTATAAGCCTAAGTATTATCTAGCTAGAAAATCCTAAATGCTATAGATAAAAGAAGACCTAAGTGCTACCTACAGTAGAACTCTTGCTACTACTATTATCCTTGTTACCTTCTATAGCGTTAGCAATATCCTTAATAAGTATTTAGGCAAAGTCCTTATGTCTAGAGATAGATAGAAGCTTATACTACTTATAAAGGTTAGCCTTAAAGTTAATTAATCGCGTAAGCAGCGCTAAGTTAATAGTAAGCTATATTAAGTAAGAAATTAGCAAATACTTAGGAAACAGGTAAGAAAAGAGTAAAATAACTTACTAGAGTCTTAACCTAGACTACTATCTGCTTAGTAGTAATAGCAGTGCGCTCTACAAAGACTACAGCAGTAGAGAAATAAGTTTTAACCTTATTAACCTTGCTCTTGTACTTAGACTACTTAGTCTTGTAACTAGTAGTAGATAAGTAAGCATTAGGCTAAGACACAAGATTAGTATAATAAAAGAGGTTCTTACGCTTCTTAAGGTCTACTAAGATAGGCGTAACAACCTTTAGAAGCCTTGCAAGATTACTTTTACTAAACTGTAAGAATATATAGTACTTGCTTAAAGTCTTCTAACACTTGCATAGAGCCTAGCAGATAATTAGCTAAAAAGAAATACTAAGAGATAAGTAATAAGAACTTACCTTGTAGCAGTAAGCGTAGTAAGAAATATAGTTAGCGCAGCTAGTAGAGCAGCTACTAGTAGTAAAAGTATAGATCTAGCTAGCTAGCGCGCAGTTAATATAGACTTTAGAATCTTTAAAGCTACTAGTGTGTTAAGTATATAGAGACTACTTGCTTTAAGCCTTAGCCTGCTTGTTAGCTAGAAGATTGTTAAAAGCATCCTTAATTTTGTTATTATTAAGGACAATGTCTCCTGCTATAAGCTTTGCTGTCTTAGCTAAGTAAGTTGTAGAAGGGGCAGGATCTGCAGAAACACTACTATAGGCCTAAACAAGATAAAAGAGTTAGTAAATAGGCAGACTATAAGTAAGTATAAAGCAACTTACCTACTTGCCTTATACCTTCTTAGTAGGGGAACACAAGGTAGTTAGAGATTAAGGAGGCGCTATAGTTAAATAAGGCAGAGCAGAGCAGTTAAATAATAGAATAGTAGTAGAGTTATAAAAGAGAGGCGTGTAGACTTAGAAGGTAGTGCAACAAAGAATATAGAAAGTAGAAAGTAAGTAATAAAGTTGTTTTAACTAAGGCGCATATTAATAAATAAAAGATAAGTAGAGAGGTACTATAATAGGCTAGGTCTAGGTGCTAGCTTCTTAGTGTACACTGCCTTAGCACTATTCTAGCTTACGCTTACACTGCTATAGTAGTACTCTAGCTTATACTTTGTAGCATAGACTAGAGCTCTGCTACAAAGCTAAAATATCTAAAAAGAGGTTATAAAAACTCTGCAACCTCTATTCTAGAGGTTGTTCTCTATTAGATCTATCTTGTATTTTACTAGCAAATTCCCTTAGAGGTTAGCTCCTTACACCTAATATATATATATTTAAGCTAAATAGCTTAAGTTGCCTTTTTAAGTAATAGCTATTTCTAAAAAGAAAAATATTAAATAAAGACTATAAGAATAAAGTCTTAAAACTTTATATCTACTACAATTTTAAGCTTTTAATATAAGTACCAACCTCTAGGTTATAACTAAGATATAAACTACTACAACCTTAACTATATAAAAATCTACCTTAAGTAGATTAAATTAGTGCCCTTGCGCCTGTTAGTAAATAGGTGTTTTGTTAGTAATATAGTTTTGATTATATCTAATTCTTTTATATTAACAGCACCCCCTATATTATATTTAATATCAAAAAAGTAATAAGAATATATATATTTAGTTAGAGTGTTTTATTAGCTCTTTTAATAATACTATAGTAGGCTATAGATATAGTTGTTAGGCCCTAAGGCAAGGTGCACTAAAAGATAAGGTAACAACACAAGTAGTAATAATATAATCGGCAACAGAGATGTATAATTAACTGTAGACTGTTTAATGCTAGGCATTAATCCAGTACGAGGGACTATTTATACTAGGCTTAACCCGAAACAGGTTACTCTGTGACAACCTTCTAAGGCGTCAGCTATTGGGCTGACAATAGTTAGATAGATTAGTGTTATTCTACACATACTATAGGCGCTAAAAACTTTTTAAAGCTATTTGTTTATCTAAAAGAATATAGAGAGTCTAGAAGAAATAAAGTAGCTTAGGTTACTACTTCTAAGGTAGTTGATAATAGAGTTTTAAGTAAAAAAAGAGACTATGTTTATATTATAAACACAGATAGCATAATTATAAGTTAAGAATATAAGAATAATTACTAGCTAGGTATAGCTTTAGAGGTTAATTATGTTTTAGTTGTATATTTCTATTTAGATAAACTAGCTTTAATATAGATATACTTTACTATAAGAAACTAGATATAAATAACTATCTTTTATATTTTAGTTAGACTTAAAATTAATAATGTGTTTTATTAAAGAACTAGTGCTACTTAATAACCTTATAATAGTACTGGTTTAAAGCGTAGATAAGTGCCTTCTTAAACACTAGTTACGAAATTAAAACACAAAACAGCTAATAGCTAGAGATTTAGTTATATAAGAACTCTTCTCCTAGTTATAAGAATTTAATTACTAAAATTTCTAACTTAATTAGATCTATATTAGTTGTGTTGTAACGCGTTAAAGATTGGTGTGCTTGGTAATTGGTGGGGCATCACGCGAATCCGGGCATCACGCGCACGGACACGGTAGCCTCCTCCTTGACTTCTGCGTTCCTCTTAAGCCGGCGTCTTGATACTGTGGAAGAAGTTTCGCTAGTTGATAGCACTTTCAAGGGACACATCGATCCAGCGACTAATTTTGCCTTTTATCAGACTATTTCGCCCGTCTGTACTCTTTCTGTCTGGTCTTCGATGCGAACCCATATGGTTTGGTGGGCTTTTGACCGGCGTGTTCCTCGCTCTGTTCGATTCGCACTACTCTTGCTGCTGCGAGGTTCTGCATTTTTTTGTTCTCTCCTCTTGGTGAGTTCTGGGTTTACAATACTTGGCGGAGCCTACTTTGTTTGTCATTTTAACCTTCCGAGCCTTCATCGTTCATTTGCTGCAGCATGGTGACATCTACAATACGTATTTGCAAATACATGATGTGCGCAAGACGAGCCTCGCCATTACAATTGCTTTTAACAAGTGAGAGGTGTTTTATAGGGCTGTGCAGTCGAGCAAATTGAGCCACAAAACACCTGAGCGGCTGATTGCATATGGCTGAATGCCTGAAATCAGCCAGAGAAATATCAAGAATAAGGTGTATGAAGTCGGGACATAACAATGGTACGTTTCGCTTCTTGGCAGCGGAAGTATGGACCGTATAGGAGAAGCATCTCTGCCAGATCATCAAATGCCCTACTGTGCATCAATAGACGTTTCCAGACACACCACAAGCACAGTGACATTGTCGGAGTTTTTGACCTTGCCAGCGCGTGAAGCCATATCCGCCGCGATCTGCTTTGCTGGCCTTCCCTCGGATTTCCATCTAGTAGCCTGTTGGGTTGCCACCTCTGCATCCCTCGCTTCACCTATGCCGTCCGAGCAAAGAAACAGCAAGCTCTCTCCACCGAGGTTCCGTACATTGAAGTGTGCCTTGTTGATGACGAGGTCTGCAGATGCCTTCCTACCTGGCTTCAGGCCTGTCTCGACACCATCCAGATCAGTGAGATTATGACCTGCTAGTCTGTTGACTCTCGGAATTTTTAAGTCGAGATCACCCATGGAACGAGACATCGCGAGGGCGCCTGGAATGTTCGGTCAGTTTCGATGTGGGGTTGAATGCTTTCAGAAAGATGCGAAAGTACAGCAAGACAGTGTACTTACCGACTCTGGGTGTGCCTGTATCGTACTTTACCTCTCCTCCAGCATCTTCAATTCGTTTCTTCTCAACTGGATTGTCAGGGTTGTGAGGCGTGGACAATTGTGTAATACTCCACTCATTCTTGCCCTTCGCAAGATGGTGAGCTCTCAACGTATGATCCAGCTTGTTGAGCTTGTTCTGGTCTTTCTTGTTTCGCCTAGTATATTCAGCAAGCATCACGTGAGAGTCACCGATGTCTGCTTCAACGAGGATTTTCTGTGCGGTGTCGATCAAAACCAGGGCGAGAGTAGAACCATCGTCCCAACCTTCTCGGTCGGCATCTTTATCTTCTTGATCGAGTGCCTCCTGAATAGCGGCTTTATAGGTCTCTTGCGAGTGCTGTGTGGTCTTGGAAAGGGTCGCGTCGATATAGTCCGCCAGGGTCTTCCGAGAATGCTCCGCTACGTTTGCGCCTGCACTGCGTTGAGTGTCAGCCTTTGCTGCGATGGAACTCATCAAAAGTAGACGTACTGTCCATCAAACACTGCGAAGAGCGCAATGTCTTGGTTCGACTTGAAGCTCCCAGGTTGTAGAGCTATAAACCTGTCTTCTTGATGCGGGCGTGCCCCTTGGATCTGCAGGGAACCGGTTAGCGAGTGTCCACAACCCGGCCCTCCGCGAATTTCCCACGGAACGCACCACCGACGTGCCAACGTCCGTAATCTGCACGGCATTCGTGTCTGTCGACGATACACCGGCTCCTCTGCCTCGGTCGAGCGATCTCCTGATCCTGTGCATAATATTTGTCATGTTGTGTCGAATGGTGCGAAAGAGTGTCTGATGTGAGTTGTTTGTTTTGCAAAATAACTATGACGAACGCCATGGCCCAGAATACTGGATAAATGAATTCGCTCACGCGCGCAGCTGCGCTTGCACTACTGTAACGCGTAGACAAGCACCAATACCGCAACCGCAGTATTAGATGCATTGTTTTCGATCTTCCCTGGACCGTTCGAGGTGATTTTGGAATCAGAACCAACGCACACGTGACGTCTGGGGCAGAAGCAGTCAAGAATCAAGATAAATCACTTGAGAATTAACATTAGCGCTTCAGGCTACAAACGGAAACGACCTGAACACATGTGTCATCTTATGTCCAGCACCCGTTCCTTATAACCTTCCAGCGACGCCACTTGTCATCCAATCGTCTCTTGCCTTCTTCCACGCTGTGTTATTGAGGAAGCCCCAGGTCAATCGTTCTATTTTCAGCATCTCCAGCTTTTCTTGCAGATAGGCCCTTTGTGCCTCGACCTTCGTATCCAACTGGTTCTCCTCCCTCGATGTCACGGCCATTAACTCCCCAGCGGCGATCTCTTCGCTTATACAAGCACTGATGGCATCAAGACACTCTTCAAACTCGAGCTCGCACTTGCTCATTTCTTCAAGCTTTCTTCTGTTCAGAGCTGCCTTTAAGTTTGTCTTGATGTGGTCGTGTATTACAGCTGGTACTGGTGGTACTGGCACAGCCTCTATTTTGACACGACATAGCGGACAGCTGCGCCATGGAGATTTTGCCTCGTCGATCTTCGGCGTGTTCATCCACTGTTCCAGACACGATTTCCCAATGATATGACCACAGTATTTGATCCGAACCGGGAAGTCCGCAAGGAGCTCGTCGGTAGAGTATGCGTGTATGTCAATGAAGGAGTGGTGACAGATAGGACACGTTGCTTCTGGACCGGGATGCTCGCGCATATCCTCGATAATGGATAGGGGCACAGCGCAGGCGAAGTGATCGACACGTCCAGCTTTTATCTTGCCCAATATTTTCGTTCGAATGTCATCCGCTTTCCTGCTGATGATCTTGGCTTGTGTAGCTCGTTCGATGTTTTGGAAAGCCTTGGTCTTTACGGTAGCTAGTCGATTTGCAAAGTCACCTTGCAAAGCTACAAGAATCGCAGTCTTCAGTCTGTTCTCCCAAGATTCAAGCTTGGCGTCTGTAATAGCCATAAAGAAGCGCTCCTGATCGTTCCAGTCCTCTGTTCGGCCCTGCATTTCCTTCTCGATTGCCGACTTGAAGCAGCCCTTGTCGTGAGCTTGGCCTGCATGGTCCTTGCGAAGGTACCAGCAGAGGATGCAGGATACCCAGTCTCGCGCGTTCTCTACTGCTTCTCCAGTAAAAGAGGTATCTGTTTCCACGTCCAGAGCTGATAGCCTTCGATGCAAATTGAGACCTTTCGTGGATAGATGTAGGTGGTTTGAGAGCTCCTGGGGAGCTCCACATTTGTCGGCTTCGAAGTGTCTTTGGAGTTGTCGTAAGATATCCAGACGATCCCGTACGCGTTGACGGACTGCTCGTTGTCAGCTCTTATGAATCGGTGTTGTCTCAACGGGTCCAACGGACCAATTGCACCTGCATTCGCAGTGTCGACCTGCATCTTATCTTCGTACATAGCGAACATGCGATTTGGTGCGGTGTTTGCTCAAGAGGTCGAGAGGTGAAGTGAAGTTAGTGACTGATGTGAGGCTGACCGTTTGCGCGCGGGCACGTGCGTGGATGGTGTCAAGGAAGGCACGCTTTGACAAACGGTCATGGACGGCAGCGATAAGAAACAAAGGACCGGAATATCCAGACGTAGAGAATCCGCATTTCTCGAACTTCTCATGAACGAAGGTGACTGGAGCATTGCAAAGACTAGACATGCCGCTCTCTTGCCCACCTGATCAGGGTCCCTTGGTTTTCTACAGATCGCCTGAGTGTAGAATCAGCAATCTTGGTTGTCCTTGTTTGCCTTTCTACACAGTCAAGAGTCCGGTAGTTCACTTCTTGGATTGTCGAAGCCGCCTCTGAGGTGTGTACGGTGGAGTCGTACTCGTTTGCACGAATGGGCGGTTAATGCTCCAGCAGGCTAAATGACAGATGCGACTTAATTACTCATCCACCTCTAAAGTGTCCAGGAGGTAGCTTTTGGGTTTTCTCGATCTTTGTTTGAGGTAAGCTCATGACGGTGCTACCTGGTGGTCATGCTTAATAATTTTTGTCTGTCTGGTTCCTCGCCGCTTGCTCACCATGTACAGAAAGGCTTCCAGCCTTCCCCAAAAACCGTCTTGTGCTCGTACTCAAGGCGAACTTCTTTATTGCTTTTGTGTAATGAACAGGCGGCATCCCAGATCTAAGGAGGCATGGGTAGAATTAAACCCACGGGCGCACGAGCATCCAGAGTGCTAGGACCCTGGAGGAGGGAATCTTGCAGCAAGCCTCCAATTCTGGGCTGCAAATACGAAAGCTTATTATTGTGCGGTCTGGCCTCCGGTCTGTTGGTGGGCTGTGATGTTGATGGGCGGCATGCAAGTCAGATTTAATGGAAGCTCACACCTGCACCGCCTGACACCCGATCGAGAGCATTCTGTCTTATGTTCGGAGAGGCAGAAGGCAACGGCTTTTCGACCAACTTCCGCCACCCCAGCTCTTGGTCTCTTGGATTTCCCCGCATTTGGCCTCGGACCCACACCACAATACAAGAACTTCCGCGCCATGAAGCAGAATGCTCGCCAAGCTCGTGAAGCAGAAAGACCTGGAGTCTTATTGGGCCATCTACCGCTATTGCGCCAAATTCCAGGCCATTGGGGTCTGCGAAACAGTGAAAATCGGTGAGGGTGAGCCGTGTCCAAGACTCCAACTCGGCCCTTTATTAGCAGTGGCGGCCGCCGTGCAAAAGCACCGTGCCGATTACGAACTGGCGCAGCCGGGTCAGACCACAGAGGGGCTTCCTGACGGCATGTGGCTTGCATAATCGCCAGACAGCTCCGATGGCATATAGCGACGGATCCTAATCAACCCCTGCCGTCTCCGATCTCGACATTTACACTCCATGTAGACGCCAGCGTTTGACCCACCTCTCGTTCCAGTCGTTCGGCAATACTGTATCGTTCGACGCGATGCCGACAGATCCGTCCTCCGCAGTTTCTATGTGGGTATGCCTTCTGCTCTCCATCGTGCTGATCGCCGTTCGGATTGGGTTTCGACTATGGAGGAAACAGCGCCTTATACGTGGTGACTACTGGTGCTTGTTGGCTGCTATATTCGCAATCGCGCGATTGGTTGCCAATTACTATTTGTTGGTCTATGGCTCCACAAGGAGTACGTATGTCGGTCTCGTTGCAAAAGTTGCAAGCTAACCTTCAATGCAGTATTATTGACAGAGCGTCGCCTTCAACTTCTTGAACCCGAGTACCAGTCTGCGGTCTCTGATATTGTGATAGGGAGCAAGCTGGTTTTGGCGACCCGAACTATGTTGACATGCTTGTAGGTTCTCCGAGCTTGAAAGAACAATTCAACTACTTACTCAGGCCACAGGTTATGGTGCCTAAAGATGGCCGTGTTTGACCTTTTGGCAAGGATCATCGCTAACATGCCCTACGAACGGATGCTTGTATACGGCTTTTGGACTGTGCTGTTCTCGACCTTCGTCGCTTCTGTGGTCACGGTTTTTGTCGGATGTCATCCATTTGAGCGACACTGGCAGATCTATCCGGACCCTGGGGATTGGTATGGCAGAGTATACTTGGATCCACAAGTCAGAAGCTGACTGCTACAGTGTCATCGGAAACATCTGGATCATTACATACGAGACGAGTAACATCTTGACCGACCTGCTGCTCATGGCTCTGCCGTTCACCCTCATTTGTTCGGTCACCATCTCCATGACACAGTGAGTAGAATTCGTCTTGGCTTGCGAGCAGCCCTTGATTCGCCCTGTACTAATCATACACACAGACGACTCCGTGTGCTATTCCTCTTCAGTATCGGCATCTTCCTCGTTGCCATCAGCATCATCCGCATCGTACAAGGAAAGGACTCGCGTGTCCAGCGTGGCCACACCTTGTGGGCATCACTCGAGGTCCTGTTCGCCGTCATCGTCGCAGTAACACCAACAGTCTATGCGCTTGCGCACGGCCGCCACGAGGACAGTTCCCTTGACAGAACTCATTTGTCCGAGTATCCAAGAGGTCGCACATTCTCTGAAGGAACGATACCCGACAACAAGTACACCGGCAGCCTGTGGACAGATTTGCATGACGACACCTTGGATCGGTTAAACACTGCAAGCTCGCAAAGAGCGCTTATAGGCATGCGGCATCAGTCGCTTGATGCTAGAATAGTATAAGAATGTCTCAATTAACCTATGATACCCGAGACTCATGAATCACGGTGTCTTTTGCACTACTCAACAAACCCTCAAGTTCTAGTTTCGCATCCACCAGACCCTGTCCTGATTTCTCATACACGTCGAAAACGCTACTCATCCATTGTCTTGCCCATGCCGCTCCTCTTCCGCTTTTCCCACCCATCGATTTGTACACAAGCCCAGCATCTGATGCTAAGACCCAACCGTAATGCGTGTCGAGATTGCAACGTTCGTCTATCAACCCTTTCAGGATAATGAATATATATATACTGTCTTGGACAGATTTTGTCTGAGTTGTGTTTAGATTGCCGTCTGTGGATCGAACTAACATCATTCGCTGGAGCAAATTGTTGCTTTTGGTAGTAGCATCAAGTACAGCGTTAATGAACTCCCTGAAATCACTCGATGGATTGACGTCCTCATGGACTTCTTCATTGTGCTTGGAACACATCATCACAACAATAGACCGAGAAGCTTGTAGAAAAGTTAACGAGAATGTTGAAAATCTTGTATACCGAGCATCATTGAATGGCTGCTAAAAGTGACCGTCTGGCTGCACCGTAACAACCTGCTCCTTCCATGGTTCGCGTGCAGTGACTACGGAAGACACAACAAACATGAGCACCAACTGCCACCAAAAGCCAACGAGCCAAACCACTGCTCAGCAAACCAGCGAACCATACGAGTGGCAATGTCTGCAAATACACGCCCAACGCCGCGCCTCACGCTCCTAGACCAAACATTCTGGGAAGTCCTGCCAGCAAACTACGACAAGATCAAACAGCGGTGGCTCAGAATTGCCACACTGCACGAAGAAGCAAGATCCGACCTGTTGCCTTCAGACCGTGCAGGCGCGCTCAGCTCGCTCAAAGCCGAGCTCGAGATGTTGAAGAAGGATCTTGACGAGTACCGCGCTATTGTACGCGGCATTGATATTACAGATGTAGCGGAGATGTATGTGGTTGCGGGGGAAGTGAGAGAACGAGCACTGCAGATTGCGAAGGAAGATTTTGGGGATGTGGAGGCGAGTTTGAAGATGGTGGAGGATAGAATGAAAGAGGTCAAGGCTGAGCTTGTGTATGGTTTTGATCAGTACTGATAGGCTGTTGTGGTTTCTGAAGTCGTAGGGAAGCTTTGACGTTTGCCGTGGTTTTTCGATGTATTGAAATAGTAGGAAATTATCAATATGAGTTGAAGGCCGGACTGAATGATACTCCAAATATCATAACAGGTTGCCTTGCAAACTTCATTCAGCCAAACCATTACTAACTACAATTCCTTATGCTCCGTGAAACCACACGTCCATTCATTCTGGTCCGGCAGCGGTGCCATATTTGGAATGTTACTGCTCTCTCGGAATTCGATGATCTCCCTCTTTCCCTTGTTGTCTTTAATGACGGCAAATGCGGCATTTGTGAAATACATATCACGCTTTGCCAACCTGTGCATGCCACCTGCCCAACCAATCATGTAGACAAAGCCGCCTTTATCACCGTTCGCATTGGGGATGCCAAGCGTGTTGATGAAGCCATGCTTGAATGGTGAAAAGCTCTTGCCGAGCGTGGCATTGAAGCTGTGATAGAGTTCTAACGAGCCTTCATAGTTGTAGTGTGTGTCGTTGAAGGTGAACTTGATGTCTTTGGAGAATGCTGAGTCGCGCACTGTAGGCCAGTCGCCGTTGCCTGGGTACGGGTAGAATCCTTTGGAAATACTGTGAGCTATTGCGTGGTTCTTGACCTAACGCAAAACTCACCATTAATTTGACATTCTAGCCAACTGGACAGCTGAACGCTAGCATTTACGCTCCTCGACTCGGCCAGCGCGCAAGGGTTCTGTACATCGCTAGCGACTGAGAGTTGAAATTCAGCTTGCGTTTCGTCTACTTTGATCGTCGAAGCGATCACGGAAACTGCGAGACCGCATATGGCAACTGACGTGTACAGTCAATTTGTATTCATCATTGTGATTTGCACATTCAGCTTACCAACGGAAGGAAAGAAGCGCATTGTGATGATCTTGTTAATAACGAATTCAAAACTGAAGATTGGAAGCTAATAGTTTATGAGAAACTTCTGATGCATTCGGATCTTGAGTGACGCGACCTGCTTATATACTGATGGCAGCCTTGCAGCCTCAGCTGAGGCTGAGTAGGAATGCTGTGCTTAGCGCGGACGTAAGCACGGGAATATCAGCCAACAAGGCCATTTTCTGCATCCGGGTGGCAGCTTGAAAGCAGCTAGTATAAGAGATACTAAATTGCGGTGAGGGATAAAGCGGACATCAGACGTGGATTTGGATTAAAGATGGTGGGAAGAAGTTGGTAGTGCAATTGTGATCTGATCGAAGGTGAGTGGTCGATACCAGCTCTGGTGCTTGGGTACGAGGAAATGCCATGCTAGGTAGTTCTCTAGTCATTTGTGACATGTTGATACGCTCAAGAAGGCTCTTCATCAAGTAGCAAAAGGGCGATATCCGCCGGTAGATGAACAGCCGGCTATAAAAAGACTTCGGCAGGGCTCTTTTTCATCAAGCAAGCAACAACAAGCCCGGCTGGCACAATCGGTAGCGCGTGAGACTCTTAATCTCAAGGTTGTGGGTTCGAGCCCCACGTCGGGCTTCTCTTTTTGTCTATCCAGAATCCCCGTAGCTGTTGTGAGTGTGGAGTTATGGAAATTTTTGTTCGGTGTGCGGGAGCGGTGAAGGTCTGTGCGTTCGGTGGTCGGCGCATCCATGCGCCTCGGCTCTGCAGATACAGCCACGTGTATGGTCTGTGCAGC
Source organism: Ascochyta viciae (assembly GCA_004335155.1). NCBI lineage: Eukaryota > Fungi > Ascomycota > Dothideomycetes > Pleosporales > Didymellaceae > Ascochyta > Ascochyta viciae. The sequence goes on along the minus strand of SATY01000329.1, from coordinate 22,424 downwards.
CATGACGTATGCACGTGGCTGCCTTCGGTCCTGGAACTGGTGAAGGGCTGCTCAGTATGCTTGGTGGTCCTTTTGCCGTTTGTATCGCAAAGACACCTTGGCAGTCATATTTGTGACTGTCTTTGCCTTGTGATAATCCGAATTGCTCAAAGTAAGGAGCTGCATGCTTGTTCTGCGTATTTGTTGCATGGTATACAGCGTGGCGAAGATAGCATTCCGAAGACTTGGAGAGACTGCGATCCGGATTGGCGTTGCTGGACGGAAGCTTCAAATGATTGCAGTGCTGGATCACTCCACATTCTTTCCTCTCTCGAGATTCTACGGAGTGACGTTAGCAAGGATCGATATGGATAGGGGTGGTGATCAAGCTGTCGGTAAAGCGCAGGTTTCGAACACATCGATTCAGTCTCGGACTACTATAAACCATGCAGCATCTCTCTGGCGAGGCGAGTGCATTCGGTTCATTAAGGTCTTTGACAGTTTGTTGATCAATTGTTGCTTGCCTTGGTCTCGTTGGTGTTCCTGTCTTTTGCTCGTGGAGATGACGGTACCGGCCCCCACCTAGCTTGCTTGGCTTTGTCACTAATACCGTCAGTACGCTTCCTCTCGTGTATTCTTATTTCAACAGCGATATCAAGAGGTCCTTGGCGTTGTTTGAGCAAGAGACTGAAAAAGCTACAACGATTCGTAGTCTTCCAGAGGCTTTTCGATCTGGATACTGCTGCAAAGCTACTGACTGCCTCCTTTTTTCTGAAGGAAACACACTCGTATCCAAGCTCTCCTGCATTGAAGGTCTCCACGGTCGATTTTGTGAGGGAAGTCTTGTGTCAACGCTGCTCCGTGAGGTGAGATGTAGAATGCAAGATGTAGTGTTGTGTTCGTACCACCGTTCCCGTGGCATTGTTCGTGATTCGTGATTCGTAAACTAACATCAATACCAATATTCGTACCAATATGAATGCCAACACCAATCCCAAAAACGCCAATACCCAACCCCCGATACCGAATAAGAATTACCGTTCTTTGGCAACATATTTGTACTCAAACAACTGCTTCTGACCCCTCTTCTCCTCCGCAATCCCACACTCCTCTCTCCCCCACTGCCTCAGGAGCACTTTTCCCAGCAGCTCCTTCTCAGAAGCGGCGCTCTTCTGCACTTCTTCCCACTGGCCGTCGCGCTTGCCTACGACGGTGCGAGCGCGCTCTTTCATAAGTTTGGACAAGAGGTGCGAGAGCTGCTCGTCCATGGCGGCGTTGATGGCTTCGTGGTCACGCGACTGAGTGACGAGGCGCTGCTGGAGGGTTGATACTTCGTCGCGGAGAGATGTGAGGGCAGCTTCGTGTGCGGCGCGTAGGGACGCGATGGCGGAGGTGTGCGAGGAGTTTAGGGATTTTGTCTCGGCGATCTGCGTCTTGATGATGGCACGCAGACTCTCGATCTCCTTGTCTTTTGTGTCGTTCATCTGCCCAACCGCTGAGAGTGACCGAGTGGTGTCATCAGACTCGTCATCGATTCCACGCTCGACCTCGGCGCGTTGCTGTTCTATCTCGCGCTGCAGTCGCTCCACATCCTTCTTCAGCCTTGCTTTCTCTTTCCTCTCTTGGGCCAGGAGGGCACCAGTTTTGCGCACCGCATCTTCAGCGTTGTCCCGCACGTTTTCTAGCATTGCCGCGTGCCCTTCCACCAAGTCATCATGCTGGGACATCAGCTCCCTGAACTTGTTCTCAGTCTCGGATTTCAGGTCCTTCGCCTTGGCGAGCTTCTTCTCAATGTCCGTGACGCGGCGGTCTGCTTCTGCACGCACGTCTGCTAGACGGTCGTTCGCATCGTCCAGGTCGTTCGAGACACGCTCGACATCTGTGCGGGCACTCCCAATCTCGCGGTGTGCGTCTGAAAGTTGCGAGCGCAACGTGGTAAGGCTGCTTTCAAGACCGGAAACGCGACCCTGTGCTGTGCTGAGTTGACGTTCCAGGGCCTCCTTCTCAGCAACGTGCTGGGCGATGAGTTGGTCCTTCGCAGTGAGCTCAAGCTGCAGTTGCGACTCTGAGGTCGAGTGAGAATTTTTCCTCGACCTCAGACTGTCAAGCGCGCCTCGCTGGGCGTCGAGCTCGCTCCGTAAGCATCGGAGACTGGCGTTGAGGTCAAGGTTTGTTTGGAAAAGTTGCGCTTTCGCAGCAACGTCAGCTTGGGCGCATTCGAGCGAGAACTTTGCGTCTTGAAGATGCGATTCAAGGTATGCTATGCGCGAGAGGTGGTGGTTGGTTGTGGTCTCCGTAGCGACCTTATTTGCCTCTCGTACCTGGGATTCTTCACGAGCGGCCTTTGCTTCAGCTGTGGCACGCGCCAGATCTGTTTGGAGAGTGTCTGCGTGGGATTGGACAGATGATAGCTTTTCCTGCAGTTCAGACTTTTCAGCGGCGAAATCTTGCTTCGTTCTGTTGTCCTGCGCCGCTTGCATGTTCTTTATACTTTGAGTGTGCTGTTCGTTCGACTGTTTGAGTTGGGTCAACTGTGCCTGTGCCTTTTCCAGCTCCTGACGCGTCGTCTTTGCCTCTTCGCCAGATGCGCGCCATGAATCCTCGAGCTCTCTTCGCTGACGGTTGAAATCTTCGCGCTGCGTTCGGAGCTGGTGTGCGTGGTCTCGTTGCAGCTCCTCTTCGCGTTCCTGCAGTTTCAGCTTGTGGGCATCCTCCTGGGCCTTCAGACGACTTTCAACAGCGCCACTTGCTGCATCCTGCTTGGACTGCTGTTCTTGCAGCGAGCGCTGCAGCCCGGCGATGTTGTCCTTGTGCTTGTAGTTGTCGTCTCGGGCTGTCTCGAGCTCGGTGCGCGTGTAGGCAAGGATGGTCTCGAGCTCGGTGATGCGTGTGCGGGCGGCAAGCTCCTGCTGGTCTAGCCGTGCCTGCAGCTGGACGATGCGGTCTTGGGGTGTCGGGTGACTGTGGCTGTGGCTGTGGCTGTGGCTGTGGCTGTGGCCGTTGCCGTGGTGGCTGCGGGCAGTGGGCGAGGGGTGGTGGATGACGGTCTGCTGGGTGGGTTTGCGCGGGGTGTCGGCGTCCTCAACGGTGGGTTGCAGCGAGCGGGCCTTTGGCGGCGAAGAGCGCGGGACCTGGAGGAGGCTGTGGTGGGGGTTGCGCAGGGGCGTGCCAGTGGGGAGGTGGTCAAGGTCGAGGTCGGCGTCAGGCAGGGCGCTGAGGAAGCTGCGCACCTTCTCGTCGTTCTCCATGGAGCGCTCCGAGACCGGGGTGCTGTGCTCGCGGCTGGCCGTGGTGCCGTTGTCGACGCGCACTGTGGGCGATGCATCCGTGGACGCCTCGACAGCTGCCGGGCCCTGCTGGCTGCGATTCCCGCCCGTCGGTCGCTCTCTGCTCGTTGCAGGCCGGCTGTCTGTCTTCCTGGCCTCTTTCCGCGACTTGACGTGGGCGGGCGGCAGGTCGGCCGTCATCCAGTACGTCATGTTCATGGTGAAGTCGTCCGGGCCCTCGACCTCGCTGCTGTCGACGCGGTCCACGGGCGGCTCGTGGCTGCCCTCCAGCGCCGTCGACTCGAACGTTGAGTTCAGCCCCAGCGCGTCCAGGTCCATCTCATACTGCGAGCCGTCCTCGGAGCCGCTGCGCCGCGCTGGGCTGCGTCGCGGCGACCCCATGCGCGTGCGTGTCGGGCTGGCCGTGTACGATGAGTGTGTTCGCGCCATCGCTCACCACCTGTGCATCCAGCCTCGGATGGTTGCTGTTGCCGTCGTTGTCTGTGGGGAAGCTAAGAATGGTCCTGTTGTGTGTTTGTCGTGCAGGTCAACAGTGGCGCGTCGCAAAGCGGACCGAGCCCGACCCACTAGTGTTAGTGTTAGCGTCCATTCACCCTCACATCCATTCACCCTCACATCCATTCACCCTCACATCCATTCACCTTCGTCGCTCCAGAAAGAAAAGACGCGTCTCTACTTGCAGCTAGCGAAATGCTGCTCCTAACAACTCAGAAGACGAAAACGCCCTGTGATGTAGGCAGTCTCTGATGTAAACCAGACAACGTTATTTTGTTGAACTCACCACCGAGAGGTGATACACAAGCAAGATCCATAGGCACCAACACGAAGCGGTTAGTATCTTATTGTAGTCCTGTTGCTGCTGTGTCGTTGCTGAAAAGCCATCAGACATGCCATTCAAATCGTCAACCCTAGCAATTAGCGATCTAAAACGGTCAAAGTGCATTTGGTACATAGGAGCTAATTTAGCGCGTTTGGACCCTTTTACAACTAATTTGCTCCACTTGAACCTCACTCACTCCACATGATTGCACATCAACACCTCCACAACATATCATCCACAATTCGAATGTTCTCGTTTGCTGCTGTCTCGAGGTCGTTGGCTGCGAGCCAATTGCATCGATGCCGCTTTCTCCGCTCTCAATTCACAGCCTCCCCGCAACACATGGTGAGGCATCTTGCGTAGCTTCAGCAAAGAGGAGCTGTATCGTTCTCGACCCCTCCTGTCCGCACTCACACCACTCCTACCGATCTACTCAATAAGCCTATCCCCCGGAAAATGGTTGCACAAACAGTGACTATTTATAAGTTTCCCAAATCCGCCATCGGAGAGGAAGTCCGTGAGCTCTTTGAGGAGTCCGGCTTTCGCGTGTAGATTGCTCCATCTTCTCATGCTTTGCAATCGAGTAACCTCTCCGACCTCTCTTACAAGACAACGGATTGTCATGTTTTGTAGGCCCTCTACAGGCCTTAACTTAGGTTTTTGTCATGTTATCTTGGAGAACGCAACCGCAGCCCAAATTGCAGTCGAAGAGATCACAGGCTCAGCGTTGTTTGATCATAGAGTAAAGGTCGACCTCCACGACCCCACCCTAGGACGAACTAGAAACTATGCTTTAGAATATGGTTGGATTGCATCGGCGGATCCAAATCCCAGCAACGCGCAATACAGAGAACTGCTTCTGCAGCCTCCTGTCGACATCTTCAAGCCCGTGCGGGAAGGACGTCGCATCACAGTATCCTGCTTTGGCCCCCAGTCTTTGCTTGCAGGCCGTGAGTACGAAAAGATGTATCAGATGTTTCACATGTACAACGTAAAGGAGAACACTTTTCGGGACGTGATCAAGGCGATGCTGCGGACACCAACTTTGAGCAGGTAAGCCAATCCTAGATCTTCCCATGTGCACTGCAGGCACCGTGAGCTCTGATATCGAGCTATGTGTATGCAGACACAGGCAGTCATACTGATGTCGACGTTTCGATGCATGCTAGTCCATAAACTCCAGGCTCAAGAAGAAATGTTTTGGGAAGCCATTTTGGCGAAAAACGATCGTAAACTCTGAGTGCCCTCTCCCAGCTACCGGTGACACACCTCAAAAGACATTCGCCGTCACCGCAAAACGTATTGAAACTCCACGATACGCTGCGCTCAAGCAATTACTAGGTCAAATCAGTCCCGACATACCGAAGCATAGCACTAAACATCATGCTAGTCCATCGAAAAAAAAAGTCTCTCAGCCCAACCACTCTCCCCACCACCTCACCGTGGCCCCCTTCCCCTTGGCCATGGCCTCCCTTTCGCCCTGCACCCTCTCATCTCCTCTCGTCAGACAACCATGCGGTACGCCCGGGAAATGGACCCACTCAAACGGCACGCACCTCTTCATGAGCAGCGTCTTAAAAGCAAATTCCTTCATCTCATCAGAAAACATACCATCCACCTCCGGACTCAGTAGCATAACCGGCACCTTCACGCCCTCAAAGTCCTCCTTGGTAGCCCAGCTGGGATGCGCACAGACACCAGCATCGACGAGCCCAACAGCAGCAAGCCGCAAGACGGCCCACCCGCCGAAGCAGAATCCCACTGTCCCGAGCTTAGCGTAGCCTTTCGCTTTAATCTCTTCTGCAGCAGCGAAGATCTCAGGCTCGCGAATCGAGCGCGCATTGCGTTTAGCAAACCCGGCTAAATCGATGTCGCCCCAACGCTCTTCGCAGATGGCAGCAGCGTCGAGGACTTCGCCGCCGAAGAAGTCGGGCATGTAGACTGTTACGTTTGCCTGCAGGGGAAGGAAGGGGGGTCAGCGTCGCCGGTTTGAAAGTATGGAAGTGCAGTAAATGTCCATTTACATGCACAACCTTGATTGGAGAACAATATCATCACTCACCTCCCTAGCATAACTGTCCGCCAATAGCCGCGCGTTCCTAAATCGCCAGCCAAGCGCATCGTGTATGTACAACACAGCCTTGTGGGGATTATCCCCCGTTACATATGTGGGCAATCCCGCTAGTTTCTCTTCGCGCCCGGCAGGTGTACCGTCCCATTGAAACGAGGTTAGACAGCAAGGTTTGAATGTGGTCGAGTCGGCCATGTTGTGCGGCTTTTGTGAACGTTGGGGGTGGTGGTGCAGTGGGGCGTGGTTTGGTGTTGTGTGAAAGTAGGAGTTTACTTGACAGAGAGGGACGGAACAGCAATGGTCAAGAATCTAGGTTCCTTGATGTTGATGCTGTTGTTGTTGTATTTTATACTACTGCTGCAGCCTGCTGACACGTGCATACGCAGCCCGAAACGGATGTATCGCGCGAGGACCGGGCTTAACTCCATGATCCCCTCTACCCACAGCATCGTCAGGGTCAGGTCAAGTTCACTGTACCACTTGTTGTGGATGACATGTTAGCTGCGGAAGTGGAGCTCCTCGCCCTCGGAGTTCCGCTGGGGGTAGGTCGGAGGTTGGAGGTGCGAAGGGCCGATGAGAGATTGTGCGTGGAAAGAACGTTGACAGCTGGTATAAAGTTTTACATAGGGGATTGACGCAGTTGAGGGTTTCAGGTTCTCGAAACTGTGACTATATGCGAGCGCGCTGTTGCTTTGTCCTACTGTGACTGCGACGTCGTGCTCAAGTATCAGATTGTGCAAGTTAGCAAGACAGAATGAGTCGGAGATTGTGGAGTGCGAGCAGAGCGCAGAACAGTGGTATAAATGGGTGTGTAGCGCCTGTTGAAAGGCCTGGGGCTGTTGAGAGGCCAATGCATCTAGATATAAACAGCGGAATTCAAGCGCCGCCTGAGTGTCCCCCAGTATCGAACTGCCTCCCTTCTTTGTACAGAGTGATGAACTCTACGCCGTAAACGCCGTTCCAATGTGCATGGGCATGGTATATAGGAAAAATGACTGAGGATTCGGAGCAGTGCGCAACAAGAGCGAGCTTACTTCCTGTTGATCAGGTTCAGGAATTCTTCTCTTGTCTTGGCTGCGCTCCGCATAGCGCCCAGCATACAGCTTGTGGTTGTGGTGGCGCCCGTCTTCTGGACTCCACGCATAACCATGCAGAAGTGGCTGGATTCGACAACGACGGCGACACCTTGGGGCTGCAGCATCTCGGACAGTGCGAGGGCGACTTGCTTGGTAAGGCGTTCTTGGACCTGTAGGCGGCGGGCGAACATCTCGGCAATACGGGCGAGTTTGGACAGGCCGATTACGCGGCGGTTTGGGATGTAGCCGATGTGCATCTGCGGCTGTTAGTTTTTGTTTCTTGATAGTGGGTTGCAGGGGCTCACCTTTCCAGTGAACGGCACTAGGTGGTGCTCGCAGAGTGAGAAGATTTCAATGTCCTTCACAATGACCAGCTCGTCGTGGTCCTCATGGAAGACTGCGCCGTTGACGATGTCGCGCAGGTTCTCCTCGTACCCTTTGGTGAAGAACAGCATGGCCTTGGCATAGCGCTCTGGAGTATCTAGCAAGCCCTCACGGTCGGGATCCTCGCCGAGACATTCCAGCATGGTCCTCACAGCGCCGGACAGTTTCTTGAGGTTCTCTGCCTTCTCTTCCTCGGTGGCTTCCTTTCTGGTCCGCGTGCCCTTGCTGGGCCAACTAAGCCCATCGAAGTCGATTGTGGGGTGCTGTGTGTAGGGGCTGTGGGCGCGGCTGGTGGCCAGTGGCGTCTGCGGCTCGTAGTGGTCTTGTACGTCTATCTCGCCATTCCTGATGATGTGCCTGTCGTGCACGCTGCCGCCATCGATATCGGCACTCGAGCCTTTGGCAACAGCAGGGAAGTAGCTCTTCGGCCCATCAAAATTGACTATCTGACGGCCCCGCTCTGACAGTTGAATGGCGTGATGGAGAGTGTCGCGTTCCTTCTGGTCGCGCGACTTGACTGACTTCTTCAGTGGCGAGCCACCGTTGGCGATGTGGGAGGGAATGGCCGTGGGCTTGGAGTGCTCGTCCATGGTTGCTGCGGGGAAACTCCGCGGTCGAAAAGGGTTGGAGGGGCAGGGGGTGTGGATGTCTACTAGATCTACCTAGGTCCCAATGGCGTGCTTATGTGTAGAAGAGCGGCACAGGTGCCTGGATTGCAGAGTCAGATCTGGCGCATGCTGGTTCCGAGACATGGCGACGGACGCGGGACCCGTGAGCCATAATCGAATAACTTTCTCGCGACCGAAAAGGCGTTAGCCAAGGCCGATGACGCTGGGTTCAGGGCCGCGGGTGGACGGCCGAAGGAAGGCGCGTCCAGTCACGGGTTGGCTGCAGGCCTGCAAGCGGGCTTGGATCGAGCAGGAGCGCCGACTGCAGCAACACCACACCACCGGCATCACCACCCGTCGCAGCCCATCTCTGCCGTTGACACGCCTGCTCCAGGTATGTGAGATACGCTGAGAACAGTCGCTGTCTGTCTCGATATTCACTGTGCGACCGCTAGGATGACGACGTCGTCGTTGAGACCGCCCTGAAGGGATTGTGGTGACGGGTGGCTCCCGACTCACCACCAGCTTCGTTCCAGCTTCAGCAGATCTGGCCACTCACAGCCTGCGCTGTCATGGATGCCTCCGCCGTGTTGTCGGCGTCTTGCGCGCTTCGACAAGTGGGATACTCGGTTGTAAAGCGAGGGAAACGGAGGCACGACGTGCAGGGGAGGGGTGTGTTTGGCAAGCAATCGGCCGTATTGTTGGATCTGCGTCCTCGGCCATCTGCTGCGAAGCGCCAGTGTTCTTTCTAACCCACAGCCGTGTATGATTCCATCGTTGACTAGAGCTGCGCCCTGCAGCTGCGCCATTACCTGCGGGCTTTGCCCTTGGACCCAAGGCAGCACCCACTACGCCTACGCTTTGGCTGCTCTGGTGCATAGTCTGCTCGGGTAAGCTCTGCGTCGCTGTCAACTGCTGGCCTTCAGTCGAGCATACGGGAAGCGATATGTCACCTGCACACTTGTAGTGCACGACCGTCTACCGGCTTTGGGCTGTAGCTGCTGCCGTGGTGCAGCAACAGCATCTTGCACAGCACAGTCTTGGTGGAGGAAGTGAGTGGCCTCTGCTGTGCGTGCAGTGCACCGAAATCATCTGTCCATCTTTGACCACTTCAACCTATCAGCAAAGGTGTGCAGCACTATCAAGACGGCCATCACTTCGCACACTTCCACACTGGACTGCATGACCTTTACTACACAGCCTTTTACAAATACGTTGGAAACATGCTGCCGCTGCAGTCCACATCCCTTTCACGACTCGGCCTTCTGCGCTCGCAGCTATTACAACACCACCGAGGGCTCTGTTCACGGGTACGCATGTGTCCTTGTAGTCTCCAACATGTGTGCATTAGATAGCTGTCGTGACTGGCGGGGGAGGATTGCCCGAGTGCAAGCAAGACACAAGCAGGGGCTGAAGAAGTGAGCAGCAGCTTAGGCAGGCTGCTGCAAAGGTTGAGAGGCTGCTCCAAAGGCTGAGAGGCTGCTGCAAAGGATGAGAGGCTGCTCCAAAGGCTGAGAGGCTGCTCCAAAGGTTGAGAGGCTGCTTTCCAACCCGCTCCGCGGGTCACGAGGGTGGCTTGGCGCACGAAAAGGCGGCGACTGCGAGCTCGCTGCAACAGCACGGCCATCACTGAGAAGAGCCACACCTGTTGCGCATCAGTGACTGTATCTCGGCAGCAGTCACCTCACGAGTTTTCTTCTTCTTCTCTGTTAGTTGGTGTCTTTCGTCATCAGGCTGGAGGGTTGCGGCCGGCTGGTGGAGTTCTGGCGCTCGGTCCGGCTGTGACACTCAGACTACCGCGAACCGCGAACCTTCTGAAAGCTGCATCTACCCCAGTTCTGATGAGACTCCCGCCTACATGGCTGGGTTGCGACGGACCCAGGATATAGACCAGTGGAGACCAGAGGAACTGTCTGTTGGGGACAGGGAAAGAAGTAGGGAGCGTCCTCGAGAGCGCATCGACGAACCAAGAACGTCGTCACCCGTGCCGCGTGCTGCGAGGGACACGTCGAGACGCACGCAGGACACCGAAGACCGCCCGTCAGCTAGGCGCACAGGAGGACGCTCGCGCGAGAGGAGCTTGAGCCGGGACCGTACGCGTCGACGCAGTCGAGGGACCTCCAGGGACCATCGTTATCGAGCCTCGAGGAGGGAACCCAGCGTGGACCGGGTTTCGCACCCACGCCGGCACCACCACCGCGACCACCGCGACACAACCCCATCCTCAAAGCGCCACCGCAGCCGCTCTGCATCTCCACGAGACAGCCACAAGCGCGTCAGACGGCAGAGAAGTCGAAGCCCCGTGCGCTCGAGATCCAGGACGCGCCGCGCAAACTCCTCGCACCGTCCTACCCAGAGGGCACACTCTCCACGCCTGTCACGCTCCGATCGCGACCGCACATCTCGACGACCTACACCAGACACGTACATTCCTCCGTCAGCCGCTCGTCGCCGCTCGCCCTCTGCTGACTCGTATTACCGCTCGCTTTCACATCGACCACGCAAGCGGTCCATTTCACCGGCTAGGAGTGCCAGACGTAATCTGAGCCCCAAGAGGTCGCCGCCTAGGAGATACGCCGACCGAGCCAACCCCTCAGCTGGAGGCTTGAGTGAAAGGTCGCACAGGCACCACGCCAGTCGCGAGAGAAGTCGCAGTCGCGCATCTAGGCGTGCTAGATCACCCTCCCCGCGCCTTAGGCGGTCTCCCCCACTTTCAAGGAGGCCTTCGCCGCCGAGATCACGAACTGCCAGACTTTCACCACGAAGGAGTCGCTCTCCTCGTGCATCAAGCCGCCGGTCTCGGTCACCTATTTTATCGTCGAGAGTCGAGAGTGACAAACCGTCTCGTCCAGATCAGTCCGTCTCCAGACATAACTCGCCTGCGCCTGCATCTGGCTACAACTCTGACACATCAACCAGTAGGGTGGACGACGCCAAGATGCGAGGAGCCTACCACTACCAGGGCCGAGGTGGCCCCGGCTATCAGCAGTCGCCGCCGTACCCTGCACACAATCAGTACTCTCCTCATAATCAGTCGCCGTACCACGGTGGAAGAGGAGGTTGGAATGGAAATAACTACTCCAGTCAAGGGTAAGTTGGCGGCATCTGTACCTCTCACTCATCGCTAACTCATGTCAGGTCCCCTGTGCACGGCTACTCACCTAATCAGTCACCATACAACCACAACCAAGGCTACTCACCAGGTTACCCTGCAAGCCAACCGTATGCTCAGCCTAGCTACCAAAACAGCTCTTATCGAGGAGGTCGCGGTTCTCACTACAACGGCCCAGATCGCCGGCTATCAGGACCTGGTCCCAACGCCGCCTTTGCACCACAAGGAGGCCGAGGTCGCGGTGCAGCGCCTACGCAGTTCTCCAACTTGTCTTGGACACCGGCATCTGGCACAAGGGGTGGTCGACCTGCCACAGAAGCACCTCGTCCAAACCCACCTACAACACAGACATCAACCGAATCGACATCAGTCGATGCTGACGATAATCCCTTTCGGCCTTCGAAAGACCTGCGTGTCGAGGATGAGGGGCCGAAAGAAGACAAGAAGATGCCGCCACCCACAAAGCCTGCTGCTACCCCTACACAGCCCAAGTCTGGCTTCAGCTTCTCCTTGAAGACAAAAAACCCGGTGCCTGTAGCTAGCAAAGCCAAGGTGGAAGAGCCCGAGAAGGTTGAGCCGAAATCGAAAGAGTCTTTGCTCGAGCCTAAGAAAGACGTTGCGTCTCGCGACTCCCGATACGCGGACCCTCGAAGCGACCGCGATCGGGACTTCAAGTACGACCGCGAGCGAGACCGTGAGCGAGACCGTGATTATCGTGAGAGGGATCGGAGGTTCGACTACCACGATCGACAGCTGCCGTACAGAGATCCGCGCGACAGAGATCCTCGCGACAGAGATCCTCGCGACAGAGATCCTCGCGACAGAGATCCTCGCGACAGAGATCCTCGCGATCTACGAGACCCACGAGACGCTCGAGATCTATACTACCGTGAAAGGGAGAGGGATTACAGAGATCCTCGTGACCGGGACCTCCGTGATCCTCGAGACATCCGTGATGTCAGAGATCGAGACCCGCGAGACCTACGTGATCCTCGCGATCTGCGAGACCAGAGAAACTTTCGAGACCCACGGGATATACGCGACGTGCGTGACGTGCGTGACCGCAGAGATGCATACCCGCCACGACGACCGGACGATCGCCGACCAGAACCGCGCGCTGAGAGCCGCCTCGATACTCGTCCAGACCGCACAGCCCCACCTCCTGATATACCAAAGACAATTATGGTCAAGCGGAAGAGGATGAAAGCCCGTCCAACGCTGACCCCAGACTTCGCAGCTTCAGACTCCGTCTACTACCGAAAGCCTGGCAACGAGTCAGTAGTTGGCTCTGGTACATATGGTAAGGTCTTCAAAGGTGTTCATGTCTACACGAAAGACATGGTCGCGCTTAAGAAGATCCGTATGGAGGGCGAACGCGATGGCGTAAGTATTGCATGACGACACATTGTGAATCTTAATTGACCATACCTAGTTCCCTGTCACTGCAATCCGCGAGGTCAAGCTTCTCCAATCACTAAATCATGAGAACATCGTCAAGCTACGCGAAGTAATGGTGGAAAAGAACGACTGCTACATGGTTTTCGAATACCTCTCTCACGACCTCACGGGTCTGCTGAACCACCCCACCTTCAAGCTCGAGCAATCACATAAGAAGGATCTGGCGAAACAGCTTTTTGAAGGCCTGGACTACTTGCATCGACGAGGTGTACTTCATCGCGATATCAAGGCCGCCAATATCTTAGTCTCCAACACCGGACAACTGAAACTGGCCGATTTCGGTCTTGCCAGATTCTACGCAAAGAGGAGCAAGCTGGACTACACAAACCGTGTCATCACCATTTGGTACCGCTCGCCAGAGCTACTCCTGGGTGAGACCCAGTACGGTCCTGCTGTTGACATCTGGTCGGCTGCCTGTGTTCTCGTTGAAATCTTCACACGACACGCTATCTTCCCTGGCGATGGCGGAGAAATCAATCAGCTGGATAAGATCTACAATGTCCTCGGTACGCCGACCAAACAAGACTGGCCTGGGATTGTCAACATGCAATGGGCTGAGCTCCTCCGCCCCACCGAGCGCAAGCCTTCCACCTTCGAAGAGAAGTACCGCGACCGTGTCAGCCCGATGGCTTTCGAGCTTCTGCAAGCCATGTTCCTGTACGATCCCACTGCGAGACCTACAGCCGCGGACGTTCTCGAGCACCCATTCTTCGCTAGCGAAGCGCCGCCGCCGAAGCGTGCCGAAGCGCTGAAAGAGTTGGAGGGCGATTGGCACGAGTTTGAGAGCAAGGCGCTCAGGAAGGAGAAGGAGCGGGTAGACAAAGAGGCCAGAAGGGTAGCAAGAGAGGAGGGAAAGAAAGACGAAGGGAAGAGGAGGGCTGACGCTACGGATAGCGAGAGGGAGGCGAAGAGGGTAAAGGGTAGCGAGACGAACTGAGCAGCGGCGGTTGCATTGGAGATGTTGTGTTTGGAATGAGATGGTATGAAATGTCGTAATGTTAATGCATTGGATTGGAATGGAGTGCGAATCCCTGATACCTCCTCGCCTTGCCAGTCACTTGACAATCGAAACCGTGGACCGTCATTGTAAGAGGGAGTCCAAGAGAAGAGACATGAATGCCATTCTTCCTGCAGTAATCAACTATTCTCACTCGTCCTCGACCATTCCTACTCACTATCCACACGAGTCCACCCTACACGCCATGCACTCTTGACTCATCATTTGCATGCATACACGCATCTATCTTCGCGGTGACCAAGAGGGTCCAAGCCTGCAGTAGACCTACCCCTCCAAACACACAGTACTACTCCCACTTCTCACCGCAGGTCCATCACACCTTAGTTCTAAAGATGAAAAAATCAGTCGAGGCGTTTCGTTGCCCCGTACCGTGAAAATTCGGCTGCTAGATATTGCATCTTGAAGTCTGGTTGGTGCCAGCATCTCGACACCGAATCAATCATTAAACGCAGGCGTCAACGATGCGCTGGGGTACGCTCTGCCTTTCTTCTCTGATCCTTTTCCTGGGGGGTTTTCTGGTACGGTGTAGGCTTTGAAACATCTAAGTAGTCAGTACGGCTACCAATCCTCTTTCTGGATGTTGGGGGGAGGTCTGGATTCTGCGGGTTTGGGAGGTGCTGAACGTAGCTTTGGAGGTCGTGTACAGGTGCAAGCAGTTTTACCACTTCTTCGCTCGTTTTGTTTCTTGGGAACAGCTCCTCCAAGCCAGCTTTCAGCTTCGACCCCTACTTCTCTCTAGAGTTGAAATCCTTACCAGTAAGACGGTCTTGTAGGGTACTTTCCAGCAAACTTGTTCGTTCAAGAACTCCAACCAACAGTGATGGTAAAAGACTTCGTAATTTGCGCGCCAGAGATCGCCATATCGTGGGGAAGCTCTTGTCAAGGGTTAGTTTACGCTGGAGTGCTAGTCAAGAGCGTGGTTTGCTGGTGATGGAACGTCGTTGAGTCGAATGTTCGTGTTGAGAATATTTTCAAGGCACAGTTATAGCGGGGGTTGGCTGCGTTTCTGTACGTGTTGTGATGCAGACGTTCGACGTAACTAGTTAGCCCTGCCAGTACCGTCAGGGTAGAAAGTTGCGGTCCTCAGTCAGCTCCGTTTTAAGTATCGAATGTTCCATCGCTGCGGGTTAGTATTGAAGAGTTTCAGTGCTTGATACTGATATGTCAATGATCTTCTAAGGTAAAAAGATGGAGCCCTGCTCTTGTGTTGTGGAAAGAGAAATGCCGATTCGGGCTCAATTTCGCCAAATTCAAGGAAGTATTCGAAGCATCTTTACTGAGTCGTTACAATCTCACGGTTACCAAGGACACTACAGTTTCTGTTGGCTTTTCAGACTTTCTGCATAGATGCTAAAGACTTCCAGACATCATTATCAACGTTTGAATGAGAACTGCTATGTCCAGGATTTTCCGTCCCACGTTGTCCCGACTTTTCCTATGTGGGAGGTGCGTTGGCTTAGGCCTTCAAACTCCTCTATAAATGAATGGCCGGCTCGCTATCGGAGCAATGATCAGTCTGGAGCGGGTAGACAAAGATCATTCCTATACGCTTTGAGTGTTTCAGCTCTGCACATATTATTCATTTCAGTTATAAAGTGCATTGGTAATTGTTAACAATTAACTTCATCATCCGATGAGTGGGAAAAACCACATCTCACTTTAGTAAAGACCAACGAATCATCCCTCAGCTTGTCGTGTAGCGAATTCATCGGTATTTGCAATCCATCTCAATCGTCCTCCGGATGGATGCCCGTCATCCCGAAACGCCTGTCCGCCCAGAGAGTATGCATCGCGTGTGAAACCTGCGAGCGTGCTTGGCTCACCTTTCCAAACCCGTCTACAATGACGGTAGCATAGTGTAATCATCAGCGAGTAGCTTCTACAGGGAGGCAAAGGTCCATGATAGATACCTGCTAGCTTCTGATCTCGGACCGTCGCAATGGGAAGGTAGGTTTGGTGTTCTCGGCGCACATTATCGTAGGTTGTCAGGATGACTCGGTGGGGCCTCAGGACGTTAGGGCTAAGTTCAAAGTCGGGCCCTGGAAGGATCAGTACACTCGTTTCATTTTTCTGTAGCAGTGTCTTTACTACAGAGATAGTGATCCCTTGACATGAATTTGTTCAAGTCTTGTCTCCACTGGCTCAGCAGCTGTAGAGGGACAACCATCAGTCTCATTTTTTTTAACCATTGATGGCCAAGCAGGCGTTCAAAGAGTAAACTCTATGAATTAGCCGCTAAATGTGTCCAACTCCGTTTCCCACGTATTGATAGCTGAGAATTGTTTTCCCAGGCCCGCTTCGAAAGCAATGATTGAACCAGCCAACGTAATCAGAGACTCATTTATTTCGTCGGCATTAGAATCGCTGAACCTCTGGGCGGCCATAATAATCTCCTGTCTACCTACTTTGCTCAGCTCGTAGATGATGAAATCGGTCGTCTGTTTAGAGAAGTTTCCTCGGGTCTGAGACAACACATGTGGGTCGATCTGATCGCGCGGAGCCCTTTTGGGGCCTTGATCGAATAGATCCACGCCTGCTTCATAGTCGCCTCGTCGCTCTGGGTAAGGCTAGGAAAGGATTCCAGCACAAGGCGTAGTATTTCTGCACTTTCGTCAGAACGGATGTCTTCTGCTTTACTCTCTGCGTCAATCTTATCAAACGAAACATCTGGATCGTCGTCATGCACTGGGTGCGAGGGTGCGTCTCCTGCTGGAACTATGTAAATCTGATCTTCCACGGACTCTGTCTTGTGGAAAGGAGTTTCCCAAAGATCGAAATTTTCCATTACATCCTCCCCTTGCTGGGACTGGTGCTGGGGCAGTTCGCGATCCAGATGGTCGTGGATATTGAAACCCTCCCTGGTCGGATACGTGAAGGCTGTGAACGTAAAGTAGAGAAGATTAGAGGTTGTTAGTCAGATACAGAAAGCAAAGATTTGACCTTCCATGGTGCATGGCGGAGTTGGTTGGCAAATGAAGGTAGTAGTGTTGTCGAAAAAGAAAAGGTGTTCTGGCGAGGGTAGATGAAGGTAAGTAAATGCAACTCAGACTGCTACCGCCAAAGCTTACTAACAGCACAAAAGCGAGGAATCTTCACACGCTCTGCCTCGTATGTTGCGAGGAAAGCAGACTACGAACATGAGCTGGCCACGTTAGCATAATACAACAACTGCTACCTAATCGATAGGTAGAAGAATACAGCGCCTTTCGTAAACAATTGATAATTGTTTAAATATGACTAGAACCCTTTGAGCCTGATGTAGAAGCCCAGAGCTTACAGCTGCTATCGGCCGTTTCTCCTGCAACATGAGCGTCTGCTTGACCGCCGGATGAGTTTCTCTTTTCAGCTACCTGAACAATATACACGATTCAACATGGCGACAGTGCAGAATATTGCTACGCAAGAAGCGCACAAGATGACGCTGGTGAAGCACCACCGAAGTGCTTTAGAAAAGGCAGAGAACGTACAAGCTACCGCGTCAGAGAAGATCAGCTCAGCGCTCAAATACTTGGACAACCTCGCCTTCAAAGGCCTGGCGCAACTGAACCGGTTTTAAAAAGTACGTGACCTCAAAGATTTCGAGCGTCTCTGACATTAAAGGACGAGGTATCTGTCGTTCAAAGACTCCGAGCAGCTTCCAAGGTTCAGTGACATGATGGAAGGCTTGAATGGCGCAACCATCGAGAGCGCGCGACGAGACTTTGCGTACGAGCTGACACGATTTCCCGAAACAAGTAAAGACCATTCACATTCTACTCCGACACCAAAGCCAAGCACTACTGAGCATCGAGCCATCACAAGTGCAGCAC
The DNA here is from genome assembly GCA_004335155.1 of Ascochyta viciae. Taxonomy (NCBI): domain Eukaryota; kingdom Fungi; phylum Ascomycota; class Dothideomycetes; order Pleosporales; family Didymellaceae; genus Ascochyta; species Ascochyta viciae. The sequence goes on along the minus strand of SATY01000329.1, from coordinate 4,802 downwards.
GATGGCAGTAGGGGAAAAATCGAAAACGTGCGTACAACATCATGTGAGAGAAGGTCAACGCTGTGAGACTGTGCAAGCTTTGTGAAGCTCGACACGAGATAGTGCAGAGTTTCAGGGGCAATTTGGAGGTAATGGAGAAGGAAAGGAAGTACATCCAACGATTATCTTCTATTGTGAAGACTGACACAAGAAAGACACGGACGAGAACCGGGACCGGCTCCAGAAAGTTCGCCGCCGCAACGTCGATGGATGACCCGAAATGCTTGGACAAGGTTTACTTTCAGAATCGATTCCTTGAGATTCGAACGATCATTAGGGGTGTAGTTCAACACGAATTTCGCAAGCACTTGGGCAAGTTCGAGGAGGAGATGACCGCGGTTCAACGAGATTTGCTCTCCCTGCTGGACCAAGAGGAAGAGGGTATGTCAGGTTGAAGGATGGATTGTCAGGATCGAACAAGCAAGGCACGCAACAAGACAGACGTAGAGTGACGCGCAGTCTGAGTTTCGTCCAATTCATTTTCTCACCGGTGTTACCTTGAAGCTCTGAAAGGAATGCTGAAATTGGTTACGCACACAGACATCAGCAGAGACTACTACCAAAGGTCTTACGCCAACTGGCTTGAAGGATGTGTTTAGCAGAAATGCAATTGAAGACGAGGAGTCCTGGTACAGTCCGGTGTATGTGCAGTTTTGATCAAAGCTGTTATATGCGCAGATTACAAGTGACTTATCAAGGCAAACGAGATCGGTGACGCATTGACCCTGCACGACATCTCCTGGCAGGATGTCACAGAGATTCTGGAGGCCAAGATGGAGGTGTAAAATTGACAACAGAACCACGGTCCTCAACTTGCGCGAACCCCGTGAGGCATTCGCCACCCAATCCACTGCATTGGTTGCTGAGGACGCTGCAAGCCAGCTCGTCAATCAAAAGACGCAGACACCCCAGAACAAGCCACGACGCAAACCGACAAATCCGACACATCAAATCGCCTACTTTGCGTCTTCTCCAACGCTACCACGCAGTGGCAAACCACCCACCGCACAATGAAATTTCCACAAAGACCCTGACCCAACCAAAGATCTAATTATCGCATCACCAACTAGATACTTAGCTAGGCACTTACCTAACACGATTCTAAGAAGCAAGCTCCAGGGTCCAATCCTAGCGCGAAACACGTTCGTATAATCCCAAGGCCATCACAATTTCAACGTCGACAAGCGCAAACCTTGGGACGGGACTAGCGACGAATGACATTCGACACAACGTGGGAGGTAGGACCCGGTGGTTTGGGTGGCGGTGATGGTGGCGGTAACGCTTTTTGTGCTTGGGTTGTGGTTTTTGTAGACCGCGTATGTACCTGTGGATAAGCTGTATTTGTGGGATTAGATGGCGAAATGGGGTTGTGGATAGAGGTGTCCTTGTTAATAAGAAATAGATGGATAGGCGTCACGTGAAGACGATACAAGTCATGCTCGCTCACATTACACACTCACTCGGCCTAACCCACACACATCACCGAGCGAGCCCGAGACGTTCACAAACCCTCGGTCCCATCCAACACCCACCTCGACTTGCACCGCAAATCTCACGTCCCACAGCCAGCCTACCACAGCTCATCATCGCTCGTCCGCACGTCCCGCGCTCTTATCGTGCGTGGCTTGCGACTTTGTTTCACATGCACAGGGTCCTGGAAATTGGAGTGCGCGCAGCTCCAGATGGAGCGCGACGGAAGAGAGTGCGCACGAAAAGGCGCAAGCAAGCATGCATGGGTCGGGTTGCGCAATGTCGATGAGGAAGTGAAATAGCGCCGAGATCGCGAGATCGCGCCGTGAGACGGGTATCTGGACGGGGGTGGGATATGAGGGTTTATTAATGGTGGGTGGGGACATGCATGGTCCCTGCTGAAGCGGGTGAATGTGGTGTTGGGTTGTCAGTGTGATGGGATTTGTTTTCTTTCGGCGGCGGGAAGGAAGCGTGTTGTGTCGTGCTGTGATGGGACTATAACTGTGCAGAGGGTTGTTTGCGATGGAGTGCGTTGCTTGTTCATGACGAGAATGAAATGCAGCGTGATATCGAATTTGTTTCAGGACCGAGAATGCAGTCGTCAGGGTCTCGCTGATAGCGAGTGGGTAAGCACGGCAACCCCACATTTCCCACTCCGCGTACCCTTGCCTTCTGACCTACCCTCTTCCCTGCATCTATTAACCCTGTACCCGAGGCAAATGTCGGAAGTGAATCTATGGACTCAGAATTCCTTCTATGGACTCGTGGGCCCAGGAGAGAGATTGTGTGGAACTGTGAGGCGTAGTGTGGAGTCGGTGGATTGGAGGGAGGTTGGTGGTGGAGCTGTGCCTGAGTGGGTGGATCTGTAAACGGGAGAATATTTCCGACCCGCCATGTCAGTTCATGCCAGAGCATCTGTAGCTGCACGATGTAGAGTGTTGATGTACGTATGGTGTCCGGTTTCTCGGGCTGGCATGACGAGGTTGACGTGGAGGATGACGACGGAAGTCGGACGGAGCAGTGAAAATCAAGCTTGGCACAGGTTTCAGACGGTGAATTGGTAAATTGCGATTCCGCGAACATCGCTGGACACTAAGTAATACCAATACTATAGGATATCGTAAAGATCTTCATCAAGACAGCCGACCGATTGCGGGAACTAGGAGAAATGGTTCGGATCAAGGATCAACGAAATGCATGCTAGATGCGATAGCGACAGATGTGTGGGCTGCGAGCACTTCGCGGGCCAAGATGTGATTACAAACAAACAAACAAAACGTGCCCAAGAGGATATCGTAACCTTGAAGCGGTCGAAGCAACGCCGAAAAAACGCCAGGTATTATGCAGCTTCAGCTTGCTAAAGCGCTGTCGTAGTGTAGCAGAGTGATGAGAGGGTGACATGTACAAGTGCGGAGTAACGTGAGGTGTGACGTGAGGGTGACAGGGTAGCGCATGAACGTCGTCCATGCGTTCATGCAGGTTGAAACGAAACAATCAAGCGAGCTGCGGAGTCGAGACATTCTAGAGCAAATCCATCAGGGACTTGCGCTTTCGCAGTTTTCCGCTTTTGGCGTTGGCCATGGGGTTGAGATCCGTGTCTGTGAAAGGAGGAAGGACAAGGGTGGGCTCGCGCTCGTCGGCTCCTCTCGCAACCATCTTGGACTGGCACCGAGGCAGGCCCATAGTGCTGGCTCGGTTTAGGACAGGGACTGGGGGAGGTGCCATTTCCGGCGAAGGGCCTCTGGAGGACTCTCCTCCTCGGGACTTTGGTCGCAGGATGGTGGACGCGCGTCGCAGCTTGTTGGGCATTGGGCTTGTGAATCCGGAGGTGGCTTCGATGGGCGCGGTCTGGGGCGTAAGGGGTGTGTAGGGGGAGGCGGGGACGTTGTTGGCGTTCTTCTTTGACGAAGATGGGGTAATGGCGATCCGAGCGAGGGATAGCTTCATCGAGATGGACCGCAGACGCCTGTGTGTAGAAGGCTTGTTTGCAGGGATTGCGGTGTTGCTGGCAGGCTTTGCGAAGGGGTCGGTGTTGAGGAAGGCGTGTGTTGCTGGGGACATGGGTGTCGGTGGTGCCATCTGGTGGGAGTGACGCGACTGCGGCAGTGTGGTTTGGATTCGCTGCAAATCAGGTCGAGCTCCGGTAGGAACGTAGACTGACGAGCGTCTCGAAGATGCAGATTCTGGTGTAGCGCTGGCGGGCCTGATGGGGGCAGCCACGGCGGGGGATGCGCTGCGACTTGAGGGTGCGGTGTCCATGGAGGAGGCAACCGAAGTCATGTCGCCCATGTTGAGGGTGCTTGTCTTGCTCGATGGGCTGTAGCTTGTCGAGGGACGGCGGGGCTCCACGGCAGCGAGAGGAGAGATGGGGCGTGCCAGTGGGGAGATGGGGCGCTTCAGGACGGGGACGACGTTCAGCGAGTGGCGCTGGACCTGGTCGGCCTTTTGCAGTTTGTTCATGGCCGTGGCGGGCAGGTTGGCGAGCGAGGCGGAGCGTTGTTGCAGCATTGGGCGCTCCAGCACTGGCGAACTCAGGTTGAGCTCGACGACCTTGGGACGGCCAACGAAAGCGTACGAGACTTTGACGGCCGTGTCGCAGCTCTTTCCCTGGTTCCAGCGCGACATGGACATCCTCTTGGCGGAGTGGCATTGCTTGGTGAGGTCCTCGATGACAACGTCGTCGTAGTCGTACTCGGAGTCGGAGGCAGAGTCGTCGCAGGCTGGCGAGAGGTCTTCTTCGCTCGACATGTATCGGTCCTGGAGGGCAATGCTCCCCTTTTTGGTGGGTTGTGTGGCGGCCGTGTCTAGGCGGAGTGTGTCGTGGTCGTTGCACAGGGTAGGGCTGGAGGCGGAGCTGTCCGAACTGCAGCGCTCTGGGCGTGTTGTGATGGTGGGCTTCTCGTAGTTCCACGGGTTGAGCTGGGTCGAGACCATGGAACTGGCCATGGTTGCTGGTGAGAAGAAGCAAAAGTGTGGGGCAAGTGCAGGCAGCGGCGGGCAGCGGATGGGTGTTGTTGTTGTAGTGGTGGTGGTGGTGGTAGTAGCAGCGGCAGTAGTAGTGACTGTGGGCGGTGCGGTGTGAAACCTTGGGCGTGCGTGGCTGAGGCAGAACCAGGCAGTGAGCGAGCTTCGTCACACACGGCTCTTACACACTTGGACTCAGCAGCGGCAGCTGACGGAGAGTGCAGCAGGGCAACAGGGCAGCAGGGCAACAGGGCAGCAGAGCAGGGCAGGGCAGGCACTCTCTCTAATACACATCTAGGAGCGCACCAGACAGAAAGAGCTCTCGGATG
>SATY01000328.1:0-35209 GCA_004335155.1 Ascochyta viciae | reverse complement strand
CCCACCCCGCGACCCCGTACCACCAACCCCACCGATGCCGTCTCAGAATCTGACACCACAATCCTCCATTTCCGGATTTGGCGGCCGGCCAGAAACACCACAATCTAGTGGTGACTACGTGACCAACTTGCCGCCTGCCCTGAGTCCTGGGAGACGAGTGCAGCAGGAGGATGCTCGCTCGCAGCGATCCGAGAGGTCTCTGGGCGAGCAGTCGTTTGAAAGTGCGACGCCGAACATGCCCCCACCTGAGCAGCGCAGACCGAACGGCTTCCCCTCACCTAGGAGGGATCCGTCTCCAAGAGGTCTGAGACCTGGTACTGCGCAGAGCAACGCCAGTTCGAACATCGGACGTAATGACGAATTGCCCCCAGAAGCTCCTCCACAGCGCCGAAGACCGTTCATGGAACCTCAGCCATCTTCTTTGTCGCAGCGCAGTGTTGCCAGCACGGATAATGAAGCAGCAACAGGCATGGCGTTCCATACTCCCTCAGGGACACCCCCACCACCACTCGAGGTTCCACCGCGAAGAAGACCGCAGGAGATTCCTGAGAGACTGAAGCCTGCCTCTCGAGATGGACCACAACCCCCTCAACAGGCGCTACCACCGTCCCAACCCACACCGCCTCCCTCATCACCACTACCGCCGCCGCCGGCAGCCGTACCCGAGCCTCAAGCGCCCATGCCAGAGCCAGTACCAATGGAGGAGCCTCCAGCGCAACAGCCACTGCCTAGTGACCCAGTCGCAGCTCAGTCTACTGAAACCCCCGTCTCCGTCGAAGAGAGAGAGCCTTCTGATCGATTCCCCATGCTCAAGAAGACTGTTATGCCTGCAGCTGGCACGGCGGAGACCGCAAACAAGTTCCGAAAGGCAGCTGCAGCTGCTGGCGCATTCAAGCCTCGTGCTGGAGGCGCCGCTGCAAAGATGTTCGCAAAAGAGACCAAAGCATCTGACGAGCCTGATGGTATCAGTGGAGTCTTTGTTCCTAAGCGAGCAGTCCCAGTGGAAGCACCCAAGGAAGAAGTGGTCGAGAAAAAACTGGAGGAGCCTGCGTCGCGGCCTACATCAAGCCGCATCTCACGTGATCTCCCCAAGATCGCCACTGAAGTTGTGCCTGCCGTCACTGTATCAAGCCCATTGATGCCTGTTCCAGCCATTGTAGAACCACAAGCGGAGCCCACGGTGGAGGAAACAGCTCGCGTGCCCACTCCGGAAAAGCTGGAGGCCAAGACGCCTGAAGCATCAGCGGATCCAGAACCGCGTAAGAAGAAGAGACGGTCGAACCAACAAGTCATGAACATCTCCAAACTTGGCATTGATCCTAGCATCATGGACGAACGGGGTCTTGGCTTCGAGAGCTTGCTCAGAGAACTTGGGTGGAGTGACAATACCAGCGCACCAAAGCACATTGAGAACCTCGAGACTGACATCAAGCGCGAGATTGCGCGTGTGGAAGCGGGCAGCTGGCTCAATCACCTCGAGCAAAAGGATGACCGAGTCGAAGCCGTTGAGCGTATGCTGGACCGCGCTATCGCCGAGTGCGATGAGTTGGAGGGTCTCCTGACCCTGTATAACGTTGAACTTAGTGTAAGTTGCCCACATGTACACCTCACTGCTCAAGCTAACCACTCTAAAGAGCTTGAATGACGACATTGCTTTTATCGAAGCGCAGAGCCAAGGTCTCCAGGTGCAGACGGCCAACCAGCGTCTGTTGCAACACGAACTACAGCAGCTGGTCGAGACAATCTCCATCACAACCGACCAACTAGAGGTGCTGCGACGCTCCCCGATTGGCAAGATCAATGGCTTGATAGACATCGAGCAGGCTCTGGTGTTGCTGTACAAGGCACTCATCACCATTGATCCTGCTTTCGTGGCGGGCAGCCGCGCCGGTCTCGGTAAGATCACAAGCAGCTCTGGCTTCGGCAACAGTGAGCTTGCCACCATGCAGGCACTGCAGGAGAAGCGCGACCGATATCTGGGCGAGGGCGCCATGTTCTTGGATCGTCTCAAGAAGCACATGGAGATCACCTTTGGCGCTGCGTTCTTGACGACCAGAGACTCGTTGAAGCAGATTGATCAGGGTTCCATGCCGTCGTTGAGGAAGAACATCGAAGCGCACGATGCTGGCAGGAACGAGCTATGGATGCTGAGCCCAGTCATCCTCTTTGCGAAGGAAATTGACCGAACCTCATGGGATACTCTGATCAGTATGTACCAAACTCAGGCAGCTCAGCTGTACCAGCAAGAAGTCCGCGATAACATCCTGGCTTGGAGACGATTTGCCCGAAAACCAGCAGGCGACGAGCAAGACCTGCTCTTCACCACCCAGGAAAAGGAAGTCGAGAGTATGGCAGGAACTGCGCGTAAGCTCACAGTCAAACGCTCTCAAACCCTTGCCCGTGGCCTGCGATCGGCATCTGGCGACAAGGAGATCAAGGTCGCCAAAGCGCCTCAGGATGGCAAGCTGCATGCTTTCGATGTGTTTGGGAGGGTCTTGGACGATATTGGCCCTGTTCTGCTCACCGAGCAAAACTTCGTCACAGAGTTCTTCCATGCCACCTCCACAGATGCCGTCGACTTCCCGGATGCAGTATCGGCTGCACCGCCACAGTCTCGTCGCGGGCCCAATCTGTGGATCAGGAAGCAGTTCGAGGCCGACAGATCCATGGCCAAGCGTGTCGCTGATGTCATGGAGGACATCTTCTCCTTCTGGCCCACTGAGATCCAGAGTCTTGTCGATTGGGCTGTGACTTCTGATCCCCTGCAGGGAGTAGGTATCCTGTCTGCTGTCGATCGTAAACTGCTTGACATCGAGGACTCGAACCAGGACTTCCTCACGCGCACTCTGCAGAAGATCCATGAGAGATTGAAGGGCCTCTTCAGCCGTTTCCTCGACGAACAGATCCGTGCGATCGAAGACACCAAGGTCAAGATCAAGAAGCGTAAGGGAGTCATCGCCTTTGTGAAGACGTTCCCGCACTTCTCAGTAGCCATTGAAAACATGTTGCCATCGTCGTCTGATGGAGGTGACCAGCTTGAGATCAGGCGCATGGTCAACGACGCATACCAACGAATCAACAAAACCATGTTTGAGAGTTTGAAAGTCATCGCCAAAGAATCGCCCACCGTCATGGGCACCCAAGGCCAAGGTGATCCCGAGGACAAAGAAGCACTCAACTACCACATTCTCCTCATCGAGAACATGAACCACTACATGGAGGAAGTCGACGCGCGAGCCGACACGGTCCTCGATTACTGGAAAGCCAAAGCCCAGGAGGAGTACAGTGAGCATATGAATCTCTATGTGGACGCCGTGATCCGTCGCCCGCTCGGCAAGCTCCTGGTAAGTCATGCTCAGAAACATCTATCCATGTTATGATTCACTAACACGTCATCAGGAGTTCGTAGAATCCACCGAAACCCTCCTCGCTGCGCGCGGCGGATCTCCCCAGTCCATTGCCCAACGCTCGTCGCACTCGCGCTCCGTGTTCAAGAAACTGGTGCACTCGCACGACGCCAAAGAAGTGCGCAAGGGCATCGAGGCGCTCAAGAAGCGCGTCGATAAGCACTTTGGCGATGCTGACGATCCAAGCATTAGCAGGGATCTTGTATTCAAGGTGCTCAAGGAGTGCGAGAGGAAATACATTGGAGTTAGCGAGAGGGTGCAGAGGATTAACCAAGACGTGTACCAGGGTGAGGTGGAGGTGGACTGGGGCACGAATGAGGTACAGGGTGCGTTCAGAAGATAGTAGCATTGAAGCAGAAGTGTATGTTGGAAGCGTTTCGTGGCAGCGTGTACAGAAGGCTGCTGGGTGTTGTATACGGTACTCTTGCATTGGGATGGCAAAGTTGGCTACGGCCATTGCTTGTTCATGGCGTTGATATTAGGCAACGCACTGCATGTTACCATGAAAGGATCTACGGGGTTGGCAATATCAGTACGTGCTGGTCACAAATACTTCTGGTTATGTAGCCAAGTGACGCTTGCAGAGAGGGTCCACGGGTTCATGCACAATGAGGTGACGACACAAGTGGGGCGTGCGCGTGAGCTGCACAGCAGCCGTCGCGGATCGATAACCCCGAAAAGACACGACGACGACGCGTAACATTGCCTGACACACCACAGGCTCAGACTCTCCAGCTGTCTGACCCTTCACGACAATGCGGCACCGGTAGCAGCGCACCGAACGACTGTAATGCGCGGCATACTCCCAGGACGGCCGCAGGCTAAGCTGCAAGCTGTCGCCCACGGCTTGTGGGACGGGAACCAAATCATTGTACGACGTGTGCGCACCACGGCGAAGAACACTATAGTGACTGACGGATAGTCGTCTAGGCATACATCTCCGGCAACGCCCTCGTACTACTCGACCGGCCCAACCATGTCATTCAGACCATCTACATCGACGACGAGGAGGAGCTTGAAGCTGTCGCAGTCGACCAAGGGACGGGCAAGCTTGCGGCCTGCTCGACGCGCAACATCCACATATACCAGCCATACAGTGTGGAATATGGGGTCTACAAGGTTGGTGGTAGCATCGACGATACATCGAGGAGGTGCTGACAGGAGCAGTGGTCGCTGCAGGGCAGCATGACCCTCCCCAATCCAGACGATTCCATCACGACACTCTCTTGGGGCATGCCAGACGAGATTGTTGCTGGCAGCGCAGCCCTCACCCTTTTCAACACACACGGCACCATCGAGCGCATCTGGACGAAGCAGCTGGCCAATCCAGTCAAGTTCGCCCATTTTTCTCCCGATGCCGAGCTCATTGCCTCGACAGGCCAGTACGACCGATTACTGAAGATATGGCGACGACTCGCATTCGGCTCGGCGGACCAGCGCTTCGACTACTACTACCTGCCACACCCCCAGGCCATCACAGGCATCCACTGGCGGCACCCGCACAAGGACCAGACCACCGACAACGTACTATACACAATATGCGCAGACTACAAGGTGCGCGTGTGGGTGCCTGGGGAGCACCACGGCGTCGACGGCATGCACTTGTGGACTGAGGTGGACTTGCTGGGCTCCATTGAGCCAGGTCTTGTGTCGCAAGACAAGCAGTCGCGGAGACGATACGCCTTCTTCATAGATGGAAAGCACTTCACACATGCGACAGAACGAGCGATGGCGCAGGCTTCACCCGAGGAGAAAAGCCATGGTGTTGCGCTGCACCATCTTATTGAGGTTGCCAACCGCAGCCCAGAGATATGTGTAGTGCTGGACGATCATGGGAACATGTCAGCCTGGGGCTTTGAAAATATTGGTGCTAGAGTCAAGAAGGTCACCGATGTGTTCAACATTGCGCACGTTGATGGGTTACATCTGCACTTCGCTCACGAACCCAAGGCTATTGAGGACAACGTCCAGTTCTACGCATTTATCGGTGACAAGCCTGACTCGGAGTTCACGCTACTATCACATCACTTTGACGGCCGGATAGAATGGCTCGAGTCACGAATCGACTACCTCTTCGACCCTTCCCCACAGGCACATCGCATATCAAGAAAGGCGATATGGACGGGACACTCGCACGCTATCAAGAAGGTCAATCGTACAGCCAGTGGACGAGCTCTAGTCTCGAGAACCGTCACAGACGAATGCATAGTGTGGACGCAACGGCCGACAGAGCACGGGACAACATTGCACCGACACAGCACTGTCAAAGTCAGTGAGCACATCCACAGGACGGCCTTGCTGCAGGACGGCAACTTTGTGGTCTTCTTGCACCACAATCACATCGCACTGTGGGATACAAGGGGGCCTCTAGCTGTGGAGGTCGCAAGACTCGAATACAAACTGCAAGGCAAGCCTCTTTGTCTGCTTGCAATTCCCGAGACCGAGGTCGGTGGCCGGTGTGTGCATATCGCGACCATCAGCTCCGAGATGAAGGGCATATGTTGGGAAGTCACCATGCCCTTGCTCACGCGAGACCCTGTCACTGGCCGCAAACGATCGAGCATTGTGCCTCATACGAACGGCTACACAAACGGGCATACTGAGATCAGTCTTGAGCAATACAGTACATTCAACTTGGGTTCTGAGGTCGATCTGGCGTTCGTACTGCCCGTCGATCCTGCTGGTTCAGCGCCGGTCATCTCAGGCTTCCTCGACACTTTCGCGCGCGACATCGCGATATCCTACAGCAAGTCTGGTGTGATCAAGTCTTGGACAGCCCGTGTCGACACCGAAGAGCACAAGATTGACTGGCTTCTCACCTCGACCGTGGATACTAACGTACACAATCCATCGCTCGCCAGCGGCACATCGATACGGAAGGCAGCTCTTGTAGATGCCGAGAAGACCACCTTGACTATCTGGAATACTCGAAGCGCGCAGCTCGAACATGAGGAAACTTTTGATGGGCAAGGCGTTATCCAAGATCTGGACTGGTCTTCCACACCAGACAACCAGTCCATTCTTGCTGTTGGATTCCCACATCGAGTCGTCATCTATGCGCAGCTACGATACGACTATCTGAACGCAGGTCCCTCGTGGGTTCAGATTCGAGACGTGCGTATCAGAGATATCACTCCCCACCCCATCGGCGATTCGGTATGGCTGGGTAGTGGCAACCTTGTCATCGGCGCGGGCAACCAACTGTTCATACAAGACGAACATGTCAAGGTCGACGAACAACTATTTCCTAGTCTGCGGATGATCTCTCGCAAGACTGCTTCGATCGACATCTTTGCAGCAGTGAGCCGACTTAACGGTCCGCTACCCGTATACCATCCTCAGCTGCTGTCGCAATGCGTCCTCTCTGGGAAAATCGTTCTTGTGCAACGCATCTTGCTACGACTCTACCAGAAGTTAAAGTTTTGGACGGAGGGTGAGGAGCTTGAGAGTTCTTTGGGCTTCACAGCAGAGGACTTCTCTGAGGATGAGGTAAGTCAGTCGCAGGGTGATTGAATTTGGCGTACTAACTTGTCCAGGCGCACATGACGGCATCCAGGAAAGAGATGCAGTCGTCGTATGCAGACTTCTCCGACGACGATGAGCCGGCGACTGTGACCGAGGAAGTAGCCGGCAACCTCAAAGATCTCCTGACTACCAAGCAGATGCCTCTGCTATCAAGTCGGGAGCAGTTCCGTCTTGCCGACATCATCGAGTGCATAGGCATGGTCGAGAAGCATCGCCGATCCATTGATGACAACGCAGGCCGTTTCATGCTATTCTTCCGACAACAGGTGCTAAGCGAGTCACAGAAAGCGCCCCTCTCGTGGCGTGAGATTGTTTGGGCGTTCCATTCAGGAAGCCAAGATATCCTGCTAGACCTTGTAAGCAGGCACTTCAATGGCAAGATGATGTGGCAGCACGCTAGGCAGTGCGGCGTGTTCATGTGGATGTCTGACATCAACGCCCTGGTATGTTCTCTCCCCGCGCCATCAATTCACACAGCTGACCCTACATCAGCGCGCCCAATTTGAAGTCATCGCTCGCAATGAGTACACCAAGACCGACGAGAAGAATCCTGTTGACTGCTCACTGTACTATCTTGCCCTGCATAAGAAGGCCGTTCTGGTCAGCCTCTGGCGAATCGCTACCTGGTCCAGAGAACATGGCGCGACACATCGTTTGCTATCGAACAACTTTCAGGAAGAGCGATGGAAGACTGCGGCGCTGAAGAACGCATATGCGCTTATGGGCAGACGGAGGTTCGAGTACGCCGCCGCATTCTTCCTGCTCGCTGACCATCTCCATGATGCGGTACAAGTCCTGCACAATCAACTCGGCGACACACAGCTGGCCATTGCAGTGGCGAGAGTCTATGGCGGTGATGACCATCCCGTGCTCCTGACTTTCCTGAGAGACAAGATCCTTCCCCAAGCAGCACGTGACGGCAATCGTTGGCTTGCAACGTGGGCATACTGGCTTCTCGGTCGCCGCGACACGGCCGTCCGTTCCCTTGTCACGCCACTCTCGCGTCTTCTGTTTCCGCCCGAGACACCCAACTTTCAATCCAGGTCTTATCTCACAGACGACCCGGCCCTCGTAGTCCTCTACAAACAACTCCGTGAGAAATCTCTCCAGACGCTCCGAGGCGCAACCATGATCGGCATGCGCGAGGAATGGGAGTTCGTCCTGCATACCGCGAGCTTGTACGAGCGCATGGGCTGTGACGTGCTCGCTCTCGACCTCGTCAAGAGCTGGGAGTTCTTACTCACGCCGCCACCGAAAACCGTACCGGGGCGTCCACCACTCAGCTCGGTCATGCCGCAAGACAGCTTCCACGCCAACGGACCCAACCAGGCTGCCACAGACTTCGACTTTGATCCGAGGAAGCTGCTCAGGCGGAGGAGCAGCTTGGTCGTTGCAGATCTGCCGGCTAGAGAGCATGTGAAGAACGAGTTTGCGCAGAACGACGGTGCGGTTGCCGAGGAAGAGAGTGAGGATGACGAAGAGAGGGGTGAGAAAGCTGGCAAGGACGGAACTGCCCCCAGCGACAACGAAAACGACGACAACGACGAAGAGGAGGATAAGGAGAGTGAGGAAGACGAAGACGAAGAGGATGAAGACGAAGAGGAAGACGAAGAGCCACCCAAACCAGCACCCAAGAAACCACCCCCAACGCAATTCCACGAACCAGACGCTAACAGCTTGCTCGACGCTTTCGGGTTCTGAAACTGTTACCGACCGTACCATAGCATGGCATAGCACTCGATACATACGAAACAACAAGATATAAGATACACCCGTGAGCAATTCCAAACGTCCAGAATAGGAAAGTTGTGCAATCTGTGGACTTGAAACGTCTTACTTCTTTACTTATCCTTCAATCTTTGAAATTCTTGTTACCCTGATCTTTGTTTCTTTCTTATCCCTTTGTCTTATTACATTATGTTACATCACATTACATCCTATTATATCTTTGCTGATTTAACTGCCTTGCAAGTCTCTACAAACAGCGACCCCCCTGCTTTGACTTACTTACTTACCTACTATTAACACCTAAATTAACACATCTAACACTCACTAACTATGTATCTCTAGTATATAGAGTAGATACTACTACACTACATCCTAATAACTTCCTTTTCTCTCTCCCTTCTTCTGTCCCTTATTCTTCTTACCTATCCTCTGCACGTCCTTTTCGCTATCTATATCTACTTCTGTATCTGTATCTACATCTACATCTACATCTACATCCTAACACAGTAACTACTCCTACTACCTACTATCTAATCTAGCATCTACGCTGCTTATCTCAGCGATCCCACCTATGCTTGCTGTGGCGATGGGATGGGGGGATGGAGTGGTTCTTGGTACACTATCTTATATATATGTGTGTGTGTTTGTTTGGGATTTAAAGTTGGTGTAACGTCTACATGTATACAGACTATTCCCCTACCTAGACACGCTCCTTGTTTTGGTGGAGTGGAAATAAGTTGTGGTGGGTGAGCTTGCAGCTTGTGTGGAGTGAAATGTGCTTGGTATGGTGTGTAGGGGAAAATTGAATAGGATTAGTGAAGGGAAAGCTAATGCTGTGGTAGATCTCGAATCAATTCTTCATTGCCGGAGTAGCTCAGCTACCATTGCGCAACGAACTCTTCTGCTCTTCTACATTACCACTACGCAATGCGCGCTTTCTTCGCTGGTGGAGAAGACGCCACCTCTTTCACCGCCCACTGCCCTTCGTCCTCGCCAGACACCATCTCCTCACTGGTATCCGACCAGTTCCCTTCTTCGCTCTCCCCCGACCGGATCTCCTCGTCGGTCGTCATCCAGGTGTCCTCACCGACACCGTCGTGCCCTCCGACTTGCGACGCTGTCGGCGACGACAGCTCCGAGCTCGACGGCTCTTCATCGCTGTCCTGAACGGGCGCCACACGCTTGCGCTTCCTGCTGCTGGGCGTCGGCGGCGCAGCAGCAGTAGCCACCTGAGCGTCGACAGGGAACTCAGCCAGCGCAATAGCGAGCCGTGGCTTCCGCTGTGCTCTCGAAACCGCCTCGCCCGTAGCGAGCCGAGCACGAAGCGCGATAGCCCTGGCTGTCAAGTCGAAGATGGCTTTGTTCTTCGGCTGCGCCTTGTCGTGCGCAGATATTATCTGCCCACGCACAGCGTCGACGCCCCGTGGCGCCACCCGTAACGGGTTCGGCGCGGCGTTGACGGCGTCGGCCATCAGCTGCAGCTGCGCGGTGCTCAGTTTGCAGTCTTCGGTGAAGCCGAATCTGTGGATACCAAACTTGGCGCAGAAGATGTTGATTGCCGTGTATAGAGCACGGCGCTCTGCGACACTCCAGTGTACCCTTGCCACTTTCTGCGTGTACATCGCATCGCGACGGCGTGCGAACTGCAGGATCCATTTGTTATACGACGTCCTGAATCTCTTATCGTTCGGATCGACGTTGTTCAACATGTTTATGTTGATGTATAGATCCTGGTATGCATACGTGTCGCGGGTCAAGCGACGGAAGAAGATGACGATACGCCAGGTCTCTTGCTGGTCACCAGTACCGCGAACCCACTCATGCCTGGATGTACCAGGAACCGGTACCCATGGCGAACCTTTCTTAGTCCTCGGAACTTTCGAGGTTTCGACGTCTGGAACTATGATGCTCCCTGGTTCATCGGAAGTTTTGGCTGGTGCTGGCATGACCTCCGGTATCTCGGTCTCCTGGACAAAGACACCACCCGCAGCATTGGTGTATTGATAGGTGAATATAACCTTCTCTGCGTGTGTGGGGTGTGGGCGGACGGTCTCTGTGCCCTCGCGTAAGGTTTTCGCCTGATGAATGCACGTACGAGACGAGTATGGGCCAGTCGAGCCACCAGCTTCTCCGGCAGGCACAGAAGTATCCTGCTCTTCTGCAGGAGCTGTCAGCCATGCTAGTTGCGCCTTGTATAGCTGGAAGAGTCACGCACTACCTTCAGTTTCGCGTTCTTCCCCAGCAAGCAACTCATCGTCATCCAGCTCCGCTTCCGCGCCAACTTCAGGTGTGGGAGCTTCTCCCTCAACACCCATGTTGAACGTCTGCATGGTGGCTTTCTGCTTCAGAGCTTCTGGGAGTCATGTTATTCAATGTGCAAATTATGAGCGCTTTACTGAGCGTGCTCACCGTCTTCTGCGTCGCCATCATACCCCGATTTCTGTTCAGAGCTACCATCGAGAGTAGAGAAGACCGGCTCACTATTCCGCTGGTAAGGCGCGCCCTGAGCTTGTTCACCTATTCGAAAGTGTCAGTAAAGCTCACAGAAATCTCTACATATCACCACATACCTTGTACGCTCTCACCGTCTTTCTCGACAGACGTATCACCCACCGCAAGCACAGACGCCTCATCTTTTGCGCCTGCCATTGCAATATCTTCACCAGAGACAGCCTCGGTTGGAACCACTTTACGCAGCTCTTCTCTCGGCTTCAGCAGGCGTTTGTTCGGCAGCTCGAGCAGATAATCGACTATACCACTCCCGTTAGCAATTACCACTTCACCAGCGCGTTGGAAGGAAACATACATGCACGCGACGGCTCTCGCCAGCCCGTCTTAGGCTTCTGCACAAGAACGGAAGTAGAGTTCTTACCGCCTTTCATGGTGGTACGAAGATATGAATAGGAAGTGGTTAAGGTAGTTGAGAGGTAAAACGCGTCGAGGCGAAAGTTGAATTGTAGTGGATGAAGGGCGAATAGTGTTATGCTGAGGCAGAGGAAGGTCGTGTGATGTTTATGTGTAGGAGCTTGGACGGTAAAGCGTAGGAAGGAAGGTACGAGTTCGAGCTGGAGCTGAGCGTAGGTGAAAGTGAAGGTGAAGGTGAAGGTGGACTGAAAACTCTTCTATTAAGAGAACGCTCTGCTGATAATATAAATCTGGGAGCTCTAGGTGAAAGCGTTGGATGCTGTCTGGTGGATATAGGTACTCGCTGCTTAATTATGCGAGGACGGTAAGACGTACGCGCTGTTCGTCTTCACGAGAAGTAGCATTGCAGACTTTGACATGGCACTCTTTATGTACCTAGGTCCGATCTTTTGGAAAATACTGTGCCCTGCGAGCGAATACGGTGACCTTTTGCTGAAGCAATTTGTCGCGCGTCCAGGTCACGTTGTGGAAGCAATTGACAGAGGCAAGTGACGACGTCACCTTCCTGATTCTAAAGCACTGCATGTAGAGCAGCATGCCTTTCACTTCGTCCTCATCTTGCCTGATCTTCACTGTATCGCACTGCTAGGCCCTGCTCTCTTTTGTGCATGTCCTCTATCCACTTGTCTTATGTAGCCATTGTTGCCTTAAACAAATCTTCAACCTGTCCTAAATTCCTATTAAAACTTTCCAAAACTGCGTTAGTTCAGAATCTAGCAATGCCCTCAAAACGCACCCGCAAAGATTTGTCTTCAGATGAAGACTGGGCAGGTACAGAGTCTTCAGGTACGTCGCTGATACAGCAAATCAGCGTTGCAATAAGTGACTGACGTTGTGTTAAAGATGACAGTGACGATACATACGATCAAGCGCCAGTGATTGTACGTACCGCGGACAAGAAAAAGGCGTACGTCAAGCCGCGACCCGTGTCCAAGGCACAAGACGAAACTGACAAGACTGAGAATTCTGCAAGTAAAACTACCAGCAGTCTTACGACGAATCACGGCGCAGAGCAGAACGTCGTGGTAGCACATGGTAGGTAACGATTCCACGTGATACATAAATGTGGCTTCATTAACTAACATCCTTACGCAGACAACCCACACCAAGGGAGAGTACTACGCAAGCGACATGCGGGTTCAACCAAGCAGACTACTCATAACTCGACAGAAACAGAACTCGCCGAGAAGGGGAAGCAATGGGGCAAAACACTATACGCTGCCGCTCTTCGTCAGTACCCGGACACTTTTGAGCTTTGCAGAACTTTGCTGACGATTAGTAGTAGCGTGGGAAGACGACTCAACATCTGAAGAGTCAGAAGACGACGAAGCTCACAAGCTCGTACGCGAAAGTGCTGATGAGTCCCAGCAGCGGCTGTTGGGCCAGGTTGACAATAGCGAGACGACCGAGGAGGTGTAGCGTGAATCTTGCTGCACGTTCAGCGAGAACTAGTCTTGAGTACTCGGTGAGCGTCAGATTGAAACGATGATCTCAGCACAAGACAATGCCCTCACGTGGGGGTTCTGTTACTGGTGGTCATCGCTTCAAGGTACTGCGTTTTACCCAGTCCTCTCTGGACCGCAAATCTGGGCACACGGTTTAAATTAGAGCACGGCAAAGGTTAGGTGAAGGAGGCACAATCACCATCGTAGGACCGAGCACAAATGGCTTTGAAGATAAAGCAAGCGATCTCAACCCACTCTGTTGGATTCGGATGACATGTAGAGATGAGCAGGGAACAGCTTGGTAGAACAATAGGTCCGTGTTAGGGAAGAATAAAGCCTTGTAGACCAGTCTGTTAAAGATAACTACCGAAACCTGATCTCAAGTTCTGAGGCTATTGAAGATGGAAAAGACTCCTCTCAACACTGTTCATAGCATTCATGTCAAATGATCTTGTTCACTTGATCGCACGGCAGGTAGATATCGATTCCTAAGATGAGCCGTTGCTTTTCCAAGTTGCCGCCTTTCCGAATAATCTTCGCCGATCAGACAACAGTAGCGCTGTTGTCCAGTCTTCCTACCTATTCAGTTTTCATCCAATTACTCCAGCTCATCGACAGTTCGCCTCGTAAAAGTCTCGTCGATATGGCGGCCCCGGTTTTCCGCCGATTTTCCCGCGTCTTCCCGCTTGCTGTCGTACTTGAGGTCGCCTCGGATGTCGCCTTCTACTTTCGGTTATACCCTTGGGTGCAGCTGCATCTGTGATCCACTTCTGCAGCCTCATCATGCCGCTACCACAGAGCACTCGATGGGTCTCATCACGTAAATTTGGACAAATTTCGTCAAAGCACATGGCTATTCTGTTACCTTTCTCTTCGTTCTTGAAAACGAGCATCCTCGGGCGATTGCCCACAGCTATAATGACTTGTCGCACTAGCTGGGAGTTTTATTGTGACTATTCGCATCCGTCGACGGCCTCGTAATCTGCAAGGTACGCGGCATGCTGCACGCAAGAGCCATTGATACCCTGGGAAGAGCACGGTTCAGATGGGTCTCGAACAGCGTCTACATTGAAACTGCCAATTGGTGCATCTTCCCCAAATTTCTTCCTCTCCTGCATACCCGTACAGCCGGCAGCGGCAGGGAGCCCTTGGAGTGGAGATGTACCTGTTCTGGACACTTTTGACGTTGCGCGCGTTGGAATGTTCCTCGAGATACCTCTCACATGGCGAGCTTTGGCGGACTTCTGAGTCTTTGGCATCTGGAGCTGGCCGACTCGTCAGTCGTCTTGCACGACCTTCACACCTCCAATTAAGATTCCAATTCGTTTCTATCAGATACAGTCTATAGATAACCGAATTTCGAGACATGAGGCCATCCAGTCGATATGGTGGGTCCTGGCGACAAGATGCCTGGAGGCTGGATGATGCGGCGGTGCTTACGCCAGCCGTCTTTGCTGTGGCGCACGTGTTGTATCTTTTGGTGGATCTGACTTCAATCGAACCCTCAAAGTGGATCAAAACAAGCTCGCCAAGACGATTTAAGTAGTGTGAAGCTCGAAGACAAGCTTTTAGGTGGATCTGGAATTATCCTAAGGATAGCACGGCAATAAGCGGCAGGTGTTCTTCACTCAACCACACCAACCGTATTGCCGAACATCCTGTCACCCCAGCTAGCTATGGCAGCGTTGAACAGAACGCGCGGCGCCTCCAACGCGACATCATTCAACGAACGAGATGCGATGATGTATCCTTCAGCGTTGCATCCAATGATCGTTGCTCAGCCACCCGTTAGCGTTTCCGGCAGTTGGCGGGTATACCCTTTAATGCAAGGGCCCATGTCCATTTCAAATTACTGCGGATGCAACGGAAACCTTGTTCCTACATGTTGTCCCCACACTACTGATGCCTTTCCCGTGGGGTTGGCTCGGAGGCCCTTGTGACCCTAGTTCATGATGTCTAACCTACGTTCATCGTTGAAACAACGACTACCAGTAGATGACTGGATAGATCGGCAAGATGAACTAACTGGTTCGAAGCAGATTTCGTCAGTGCAAAGATGTATAAATGGTAACGGTTGAGCCGCCATGCAAGTCGACAGTCTGTTCAAACAGTCCGCCAGCGACACCGCTACATTTTGCAAACATGAGATATTCCTTCGTACACGTCCTCTCCTCCCTGGCCGGCTCAGCCCTCGCCATCCCTGCACCTCAAGCGTCTGCGATCCATGGACCTGTTGATCCCTCACAAGTGGTCAGCGACCAGGTGTTGCCTACTGGATCATCTGGCTCGCTGCGCGGTTCAGAGGCGTTGATCGGGTTTGCACCTTCAAACCCCGTCTCTACCGAGTCGACCGTTATCCCAACTGATGAGTTTGAACTTGGACCGGGGCAGTCAGAAGATGCTGATCTTGGCCTCTACATTGACCTCACGAACGTGAAGAACCCGCAGCCCATTCGTGGCGGCACAACCGGACCTACTGACCCTGGCCCAAGGTGAGTGATTGAATCTCAACCAATGTCAGTGATAACAAAGCTAACGCATGTCAAGGACTGATGCATACGACGCTCTCAACAGCGACCTCTTTGCTCCGCCCACAACTGATTCAGGTGACGTGAAGAACGCGAAGTGGCCATTTGGGCTTTCACACAACCGCCATGGTTTGGCAGGCGCCGGCTGGGCGCGTTCTCAGAACTCTGACCAGTTGCCTATTGCGACTGCCATGGCTGGTGTGAATATGCGACTCAGCCCTAACGCCTACCGTGAGCTTCACTGGCACAAGCAAGGAGAGTGGGCTTTGATGTAAGCTCTAGAGTCTGCCAACGACGAAAGTTCCACTGACTAGAGTACAGGCTCAACGGAAGTGTTCGTATCCAGTCCATGAACGAGGCAGGTCAAACTTTTGTCGACGACGTGACAGCAGGAGATGTCTGGTTCTTCCCGCCTGGTATTCCTCACTCGATCCAAGCTTTCGACACAGGCTGTGAGTTCTTGCTTGTCTTTGATGATGGTGCCTTTAGCGAGGACAATACTTTCCTCCTCTCCGAGCTCATGGAACGTAACCCCAAGGAGGTCGTAGCCAAGAACTTCCGCACCACAACCAAGACTTTCGACAGCCTGCCTGACGGCCAGCTCTGGATTTTCCCAGGTACTCCGCCACCGGCCAACATCAGCGAGCAGAACGTCACAGGACCTGCTGGTCTGATTCCAAAGCAGACGCAATACTCGTACCACTTCTCACAGCAGGAGCCACTGAAGGTTCCTGGTGGATCGATTAAGATTCTCGATCCTACCACGTTCCCTATCGCCGACTCCTTCTCCACCGCGTTGATCACCGTCGAGCCCGGTGCGATGCGTGAGATGCACTGGCACACGACATCTGACGAGTGGACATACTTCATTCAAGGCTCCGCCCGTTTGACCGTCTACCAAGCGCCCGCCTCATCGCGCACATTTGACTTCACTGCTGGTGACGTTGGCTATGTGCCTGTTCCCAACGCGCACTACCTGGAGAACACCGGTAATGAGACTCTTATCTTCCTGGAAGTGCTGCAGGCCAAGGAGTACTCCGACATTAGCGTCAATCAGTGGCTCGGCCTTACACCCAAGCAGATTGTGAAGGATCACTTGAAGGTCAGCGATGGCTTCTTGGCTACGCTGAAGAAGGACAAGCCAATCATCGTACAGGGTAACCCGGATTTGACCACTACAGATTTCACACCATCTGCAGGGGGGTCGTAAACAGGCAAATGATGTTGGGGTCAGAAGCATAATGAAGGCTGATATAGAGCGTGTAACGCAAATCTATTGTAATGACGCCATATGTACGTTGTCTACGCTTAACTACTGCGAGCTGTTTGCGTCTAGTTGACGTGTACCACCTTGTTGATATCTTGTCTTTGCTAGTAGCCGCTTGTGCTATCCTAACCTGTGCCGGCAACGTTCAGTCGCCGTTATTACTTCCCTCGTCAATATCAGGTCCACGTGATTGTTCGTCAGCGGACTCCATCTCGTCCACCAACCCCAACCTACCAACCCACCTTTCCGCAACCTTAACCCCATGCCACCACCTAATCCGATGCCACCCATCCTGTCTAAACCTCTGCAGTACTAAGCTAGCGCAGATATGTACCTGTCTGTTCGCCACTGCTAGAACCTCCACCCTTCGCTCGCCCTTCACCACCAACTCCTCTCTCTTGCGCCTCGGCGAATCCATCGTCGGGAGCGCCAAAAGCGCTTCATGCAGGCGGTGCTTATGTTCCACGAACATTTCGTACAATGCTTCAGAAGGAGGGTACATGTACCCCGCGCACAACCCGAATATCCCCCAACCAAACGATTCATGGTCTAGATCGCCTGTGGCAAGCACCTCTTCGAGCAGGTCGACGGTGGTGTCCCAAAGGTGCTTGAAAATGTGCAGGTCTTCTTTTGCGGGCCCGGGGACTTGCGCGCTGCCTATGCAGTCTTGAGCTGCTGCGAGCGAGGTGGCGAGGCATTTGGAGGAGGGGCCGTAGGGTTTGGCGTGTGGGTGCGGGGCACGTGTAAATACAGTTGTGTTCGCGTGCGTTGTGTATGGGCCGTGAGAGTGCACGAGGTCTCTTGTGTGGTGGAGCAGGTAGCGGAAGCGTTGTATTGTGGGCATGTGTGATGCGTCCGCGAGGACGTTGACCTCCGACGGTGATGCCGTGGTTGGTGGGGGTTGGGCCAACATCGCTAACTGCGCAAGACCAGTTGTACCGACCGCCACTGTCGTGCCTGTTGACTTTCGGAGCGTGATAGAGATGCTTTATCGCCTTTCAGTAGGTCTGGCCATCTGAAGGTGGCTCTACGCTGGTGGTGAGACAAGTGATGATTGATGGCGTGACCGCGTTACCACGAAAATCGGTTGAAGGTTGGGTGAAACGGGAAGCCAAAATTTCTACAAGGGTTTGATCGAATGTAGCGGCTGATGAGCGCTGGAGTTGTCAAGTGAACCATGGGTGGGTTTGCGAGCAATTTCGGAACATCCAGGATCGTTTGTTCAATGATTGATTGGTTAAGGACTAAAAACAGCGTTGTACATTATGGCTCTCAGTTTCTTGCCAAACTTAGAATACTTCCTCTAGTAAAGCTATTTCTAAGGCTGTCTCTTAAATGTAGTCGTGGCGCAGGTTCGTACTCATGCTGCACGGTGGTCCATTGCAGGATGTGCCCATCCGGAGTTTGTATGTAGTCCTCTTCTTCGATAATGAATGACGGTAGTGTAATCACTCTTTCGTGGTTCGTAGATTGTGTGATCAATGGTTTTGGTCCATGTATCTCTGTCGAAGTAGTCCCACCACGATGGGTGGGTATAAGGTCGGATGGACTAAGACTTCGCCTATAACCGCGGCGATCCTTGCGCTTCTGCTCGCTAATCGATGGGTAATAGGTGTGACTTTGTCCAGGGGCAGATGCGAAGCCCATGCGCCACAAGCAATGACGAACAAGTGGTCGTAGAGTTGCAATGCTACTGGCAACGATACCGACACCAGGTTCGACCGTACTCCAAATGGCGACATCGGTGTTCGCATACAGGAAATCGGGGCCCTGCGTAAGTGTGTGTAGGTAGAACATGCGGACAATGGTTGCGGTGCTACCAATCGCAGCGAAGGCCAGGATGCCAGCAACGAGCATCTTTGTCTTCAGCTTCATCTGCAGGCCCCATACGATGAAAAAAGGAAGGGTTCCAAGTACCCAATCTGCAGCTGCATTAACAGCTGCAATAGCATACGAGATACCTTTCGTAGGTCCTGCCGATATGCATTTCTCCGATGCTGGGTGGTTGTTCCAGAACTCAGACACTTTCGCAAGTAAGCAACGAACTCGACGCGCCAAACAGGGGCCGACAAGAACTCACCTGGAATGCATTGGAACGTCACAAGGAAAAAATAAACAACTGAGAACAAGATCGTACCGCCCATCAAGATCTTGATTGTCCAAACATGCCAGCGCTGTATGGCGACTCGAAGATAGAAGTAGCCAATGGAAAACTTGAGGGTACCGTTGGCAATAATGTAAAGGAGCTCACACAGATAATAAAACTGTGGACTGTCAGACTTGGTGTACAATCTCGGAAGGAATCAACATCACCCACAAGTAGAGCAATTCTCGCATCACTGTCTTCTAAGTCCCATCGGTGTCGCCCGGTTCCGTGTAGTGCAGCGACGATTTGAAAAGCCAGATACACTGTAAAGATGGCCTGCGGCATGTAAGAAAACGTTGAGGGGTGTTTTAAGCGACCAGGCTGAGGGTCTTACCAAGGTTGCAACCATAAACCTACGCAACAAATGAGCATATATGTCAACATAACAGAGTTTTGTGATATGGCTTACGAGTCGTCCATACCCCATGTGTGCATCAATTTTCCGCGTACATAAAACCGTAGACTGACAGTCAACCAAGACAGAACGAAGAACAAGGTCGCCACGGCGAGCACTTCGTTCCGGCGGTTATCCATGGTCGTTGTGTGTTCCATGTCTAGGATATCAGCCAAAAGGACAAATTCGGTCCGCTTCAGGGTTGCCGTCGAAGTCCATGGACAGAGTGTTCACCCGAAAAAAGCGAACAAGAGAGTCTTCAAGAGAAGTGGAGAGGAAGCGGCTATTATGGGTAAGCCATCGGCAGAAAGGTGCGGACTTGCACTACATGGCGTTCTGGTTTCAGTTAGGGCGCGATTCCGCGAATCCACGAACACGGTCCGGTCCAAGCCAGAGAGCGCTATCGTCGGCCACCGAACTGCGAAGTTTGGTCTCTGATTAATGGACAGACGATTTGATCGTTACTCGAAAGTAGCGCGTAGTGTAATTACAGATAAGGACACCCGCTAACGCGCTTTTTTCTAGCCTGAAAGTTTGTCGATGCTGAAACACACATCCAAGAGCACCGGAGACATTCCCGGGATGCATTCACGCAAGATGACTGGTGGCCTTGCAGTCTCCAAGACTTTCCCCATGGGAAACCTCCACGAGCGACGCTGTTGATGCCGGACTGGAACACCGAGCCCGCTTCTGTTGTCCGGCGAGCGTGTGTGGACGGAAGGAAGACTTCTCCTCCGCAAGAGTACCGTGGTTACTTTATCGGAAAGCGCCCTTTGCCATTAAAAAGATGGTAGCGTTTGGAGATCATGACCGCACTGTAGTTCGCAATGGAAGGTGGTTGGGTTGGGGAAACCTCAGCAGATGACTGCCATGATCGCCTCCAGGATCTTGCAGGGGCTGGGCCTTCTTAGTGCTACGTGTGCAACGGCGACGCTACATTTCCCGCTGAGATCTCGTCCATATCTTCATCCACTACACGACTAACAGCTAGGTCCTCCGACCATTGCGCATCGTTGTCACTTGACGTCCACGTCTTCACAGGTTGTTGTACCGTCTTCGTAAAGATCGTGGACTTCCCTCGTTCTCATCCAGGCCATTTGCACAACTACGTTTCGACCGTCGTGTCCTGCACAGCCCGTGTATTACAGCGTATTGCAGCGTGTTGCAGCATGTTGCAGCAGTGGACTTGCTTTCCCGCTCCTTGGCCCTGCAAAGGTTTGTCCCTGATCGAGGATTGTCGCCTCGCAATACGAGTTGCCATCAACAGCAATTGTTTGTGAGAAAATAACATGTCACTCAAGCACCGCAACGAAACCAAGCAAACTAATTTATCTTCGAGCTGCAGCTACCTAGTTGTCAATCTAAACGCATCCGTTGGTAGACACAACAACGTTGTGCAAGCCGCCAAAAGACAATCCAACCTTTGTCTTATCTTGCATCTGATGTTTGAGCTCTTTGGTATAGGCCGTTGCTCACAGCAATCAAATCCGACAGATGGATGTTCTTGTAGATGAACAGAGCTACGATACAGCTCCGTTGAAGATTGTGATTGCTGAACAATGACACTGTGCAGAGATCCTAGGATACTAAGCTTTGACCATCATCGTCTCGTGCCAACCTTGTATTGGGGAATGGGCCTGACAAGCAGCTGTCTACAAGCTTGGTGCGTGCAGCAGACAAACAGCAGACGATGTTTGAGGGGAAGCGAGAGACAAATATCGCTGTCTCGCGCACGTGGACTACCTGCACAGATAAAACGTTGCGCGACGCTTCCAATTCACTTTCAGTTCGCTGGCTTTTAGTAATCGCTCTCACATATACGTAAACTCCAAAGATTCAGTGCTGCTTACTTGAAAACATACCATCGACTAGAGACAGCCATGCCACTTCCAGAGGAAGTTCGCTGCTACGTTCTTCGCGACAGTATCGTGGTCCCACTGATTCCTGTCGACCAACTACCCTTCCGACTCCAAGGTGTACCGCGTCAACTGACACCTTGTCAGATGGAAGAAGCTGGTTGGAGGTTAGTTGGGAAGACGCAAGAGCGTCCATCAATGCTTGCGATCCAAGCTCCTACTGCCTTGTCCAGCCAGCCAGCACCGCCGACAAAGACCACATACCTCCCACCTGATCACAACGTCCGCAAAGAGCCGCTCCTCCCAGCGCAAGAGTTGCAGTCTTTTCGACAGAACTCAGCTACAGCGGCGATTCTTCGAGAACAAACCAATCTTCGTCCAACAAACACGTCTCCCCTAGGACGCCCTTCATCTGAGGACGACGTGATCGCGCCCATCTACCCGAGACATGTACAGCGCCCAGATCAACTTACTGTCATTCCACCTCGTACTCAACTCGCCCCAAGGCAGAAAGAGTATTGCGATTTCTGGATGAGGACGGGCGAATGTAACTATGCTGATTTTACGAAGTCGCGGGAAGGGAAAGGGTGCATATACAAGCATGAGATGCCTTCCGATCGCAACAAACTCCGTGAGCTGGGATTTCCCCATGGTGTTCCAAAATGGTACAAAGAGAAGACCGCCATCGCGGCTGCCGGAGGTCTGAATTGGTCGCGGCGAGGCATGGTTCAGGACAGCTACGACCGAAAGCTCTCAGACGAACCTGTACAAGCTTTCAACCCTTCAAACTTCATCAAAACTCGCAATGAGTGTGGTGGTGAAATTGCATCGAAACCGACGACTCTCGAGGTAAAGCAAGCACCTGTTGAAGTCGAAGACCTCATCTCTTTCGAAGAAACATGTACACCTGTGGCAACACCAGAACCATGTCCCCAGGAGTTTGCCAGCTTTTGCTCAAGCGTCACATCTTGTGACACTGATGTCCTCAGTTTCCCACCGTCGAAACTCCTCCTTCAGACCATGGCCTCCACGCTCAGAGAAGAGGCCAAGCAGGCCCCTGATCGAGCCTTGGAGGATAAGGGCGAGGCCCAGCCAACCAACAACTCTTCCGCGGCGTCCGAAAACGAGATACAAGCCAAGCCGTCCACGCATTCGAAGCGTAAATTTCGTCAACGCAAGATTGCCGAACGTCTTGCGACCCCTGGTCCTCAGAACGGACTAGCACAATCTAAACACGCCCCCGGCAGCAAAACCAAAAAGGTCGACAATCCGTGCAAGGGTGGTCAGCGCCGCGGCAACGGCATGGACCCACAGTCCGAGATTACACAGCACCAACATGCATTCCGCGAGAAGGAAAAGCTGAAGGGGCACTTGGCTTCCTCCGGCATTCAGCAACAAGTGTCGTGAGGAAAACACCAGTGACACCCTGATCATCGACCTCCATCCACCTGTAGCGTGAGATGGACGGAGGCTGGAAGGAGCGCGCACGACCTGTTGATTCTACGAACAATCTTGGTGTAATTCTTCCATGAGCTCATGCAGACGTAAAGTTCTAAATTGTTTGTTGGTATGAGCATCTCAGCGTCTTTTTCCTTCTAGCTTTTACATTTTAGACAATTTCTTGATCTCATACTGGTTTAAGTAGCAATCATCCGTCGCAAATAAAACTTTCTTTTTAACACAATTATACAATTTTACTAGTCACACGAAGAAGAACATGAAGAAAGCACCAAAACCGCACAGATCCCTACGTAACAAAAGAGATGTTCAAGCCCAATCCTCATTCCTCGGGTGAGGCTTTGTGTCGTCAACAGTCAGACTGACATGAGTGGTCCTCATGATCTCACCAGATTTTCCCTGCTCGATATTTGTGCTCGAGCCTAAGGCGCCTGGCAAGATGGTTTTCTCGCTGCTATCGTCTGATTCGTGATCCTCTCGCTTTGTCCGCTTTGTGTTCATGTTGCCGAATTCTGGTAGCACGTAGCTGTTCCCCATTGTCCTACGGCTCGAGCCTTTGACGCTTTCGGGAAGTATTCTGCTGAGAAAGTTTTCGAACAGGCGACGGAGAGGCGGTAGACTGGCTGTGAGAGAGCCAACCAAAACCTCTGTCACGGAGAGGATCGCGAGATTAACGCCTTGGTAGCTCATATCTCTTGATTCGTTGAGGGCCTTGATCTCGTACAGCTTGACAGCAGAGATGACGGTCGTTCTGTGATGTGCATTAGAGACTAGTGAACACTGTTGGAAAACTAAGTGCTCACATAAAGCCAAGTAAGAAAACCACACGAACACCCCACATCACCCGCGGAGGCAGCTGTACTTTCGCAGTGTATATGAGTGGAGCACAAGTATAGAACAGGTCTGACACAATGTTTGAAGCAGCACCACAGTAACCTATCAGGATTGTAAGTAAACGAGTCAGGCAATGTGTAGCTTCTTCTTACCTGAGGTGACCCGAGGTTTGGGACCCCAGCAATACCCAGGCAACGTGTTGTCCCAGTGCTTCGCAACCGGGCCACACTCCCCAAATACGATGATATAGGGAAAAACGACATTGAACCCAGTGTGAACGACAACCGAGGTCCAGATCAACATACGGAAGGTCTTTGAGAAGTCAAGTTGCAGCATGAATGCGCAGATGCTGAATTTCAATGCGGCCATGGAGGTCAAGTTGAAAGTCTGTGCAAACCAGAGGTACTTCAAGTAATTTGCGTTGTCCTGTGGTGTGACAGAAGGGTCCCAAACATGCTTGCCAGCTCCGACCCATGCGCACATGTAGCCAAAGGATGATCCAATAAGAGCGCAGGTCTTTGTACATGATCAGAATGTTATACCAATAAGTGACCAGGACCGTGACTTACCTGCGCGAGAATCAGGAGCATATCGCTCACATTATAATACTTCTTATTTCTGATGTTGTTGCCCACTCGAAGGGCTACAAACGAGGTGCTGAAGAAAGCAATGAACGGATAGCTGTATTTGATGGCGTTTGACCTGTCGTCTAAAGGCCTGTTGGGTGTTGGTGCATCCATTTCGATCTTGATCCGTGTAATGCTGGTCAAAGCAACTTTTGAGGGACGTTTCTGGAGGAACAGGCTCCTTGTTACATTGTTGAAAACTTGCTGCCACCGAAAGCTACGAGTGTTATAAAGCAAAGGGTACCAGGGGTGTAGTGATGAGCATGCAGGAAGACGATGGAACGTGGGTCAACTGTGCCGCCCTCAATGAGCGGAACGTGAGCCGAAAGCGATAGTAGAGTGACAGGCGGGATGCAGAAGTTGTTTTCCCTCAAAGAGCAGTGGGCCTTCATGTCCTGCCGGTGCTCAACGTATTTGCTTTCACAACGCTGTCCGGACTGTTGAGCAACACCATTATACCATTTGCCATGTGTCAAATATACTCACTGTCTTTACAAGCTCAACTTGCATCATCGCACATTTGCATACATGTGCATGCACGTGGTTCGGAGATATCGAATCTCGAGCCCGCTTCTCCAATACAAGATTTCCATTCGTAGGTTGCTCCGCAGGGGCTGCAGCATCAGGAGATCATGTTGGCATGGAACATCCGAGATCGATCCTCCTAGTATCAGAAGGTGACAGTGTTTCCCGGCATGTTATAACCTTTACACTCTGCTGGGATGACCCAAAATCACTGAACGTTTCTGTCCACCGTAGCTTTGGGGGAATCCCGATTCTTATGCTATAGAGGGACCGATTACGAGTAATTGCGGTTGGTTCAACGGGGAAGCATTGCTTTTCGAAGTACTGCTGGACTACAGCCGATGGTGGTGATCGTAAATCGCCACGCGGTGGGTCAACTGTGCCATGATCCTGCAGGCATGTGCTAAACCCAATATGGGGTTGAATAGGTATTCAGACCAACATCGAGTTTGGTTACAAAGGGCATATTGCGGAACGTTGATCAGAACTGGAAGCCCCTTGGGAACGATGGATGCGTTCTCAAATGAGTTTCCATAATCAGGAGGTTGTCGTAGCATGGAGCATGGCATTTAGCTACGTCGGCTGCGGAAGTATCTCAAGTCGCCCAGATACCTTGATCACTACCCGATCTGCAGGAACCGATTCGTGAATACGAAGTTCTACGGTTTATCAAGAAAGCATCAAGTAGAAGCGGAGGGCTCGCAGCTCCGCTGTATCGTTAACGACACCACGTCCAACACAATTTAACTTCCAAAGAGCACGACGACGCGCTATGCGGGTACCCTGTCAAGCGCTTTTACTAAACGGCACGAAGGAATTGCTCCATTGGCGTCTCGTCCATGCAACCTTCCTGTGGCAATTGTGCCGGATCCTCGACACGGATGTCGAAGCCCCATGTCGCTCCACACAATCTTTTTCTAGAGCTGCTCTGCCCACCTTTTTAAACTGAATTGGCGCAGAGAAGGCCCATGCGCAGTTACGGCGGGGAATCATTAGTCCCACTTGCCACGTTCTGCATCCAACACATTATCGCCTGAAGAGGCGCTCTATCCTTCCCTCTCATGCTCTAGAGTCGTACAACCTCAATCCTTCTGACTCGACCACAGCTTCTATAAAAGACCCTGTGAAGGTCGTAGAGCGTCTCATCCATCACCAGCCCGGATTCTCAGTCTTTCACTACTTCGAACAATCACAATGGCCCCCAGTCTGAGGAGTCTCGTCTCTTTTGCGGCTGTCCTGCCCCTCGTTGTAGCTGTTCCAGCTGTAAAGCGCGATGATGTGTCATCCATCAAGAACAAGACCTATGACTATGTCATTGTAGGCGGAGGACTTACTGGTTTGGTGGTCGCCAACCGTCTGAGTGAGAACAGGTTCCGTAAGTTCCAAAACCTTTCACCATCTTCCACCATCTTCCACCTGTCAGCTAGCTAAGCGGTCTACAGGTTCGGTACTTGTTCTGGAGACTGGCTCAGTTACCGAGGATATCAGCACGATTTTTCCCTCTCCTGGCGAAAGTATCAACAGCGCATTGCAGTACGATATCAATTATGCGCCTGATGCTGGCCTCGGGGGCCTCAGTGCTCCAGTCTTGATTGGAAAAGTCGTTGGAGGCGGTTCGGTAGTCAACGGCATGGCTTTTGATCGAGCTTCCGCGGCTGACTACAACGCTTGGGAGCAGCTGGGCAACCCAGGCTGGGGTTGGAACGGCCTTCTTCCGTACTTCAAGAAGTCCACCACCTTTACTCCTCCTAAGCTCGCCAAGGAGTTCAACATCACTTACGATGCTTCTGTATACGGCAAAGACGGCCCGGTTCACGCATCTTACCCCAACTTTGAGTTTCCAGATGTCAAGGTCATGTGGGAGTCATTCAGAGCCGAAGGCTACCCCACACCTAAGGAGCACGCTGCGGGTGATGCTGTCGGCGCCACATGGATCCCCACCGCCCTGGACCCTAAGACTCAAACTCGTTCAGATGCGAGGAGATCTTACTACGACTCTGTTAAGAGTCGTCCAAATCTGAAGCTCATTACTGGCGTTGAGGCTACTGAAGTCCTCTTCCAGGACCTCACCGCCAAGGGTGTGCAGTTTACTAACCTCGCTGATAAGACTCTCTCCAAGGTCTACGCAAAGCGTGAAGTCATCCTTGCTGCTGGCTCGGTGTTCACTCCCAAGATCCTTCAGCTAAGTGGTGTGGGCCCTGCAGATGTTCTCAAGGCTGCTGGTGTCAAGGTCAAGAAAGACTTTGCTGCTGTCGGTGCCAACTTGCAAGACCACCCTAATGCTCAAATGTTCTTCTCAACTCAGGTATGTCTTCAAACCATTATCACACTTCAGATGATCCAATTAACCCATTCAGAATCTGAGCACTCCTAACCCCAACTATGCTACCGACCCTGTCCAAAACGCCACAGCTTGGGCCGAGTACTATGCCAACCGCACTGGTCCTGTAACTCAGGCGCATGGCAGCAGCCTGGCCCTTCTGTCTCTCCAAAGTATCACTTCCAACTACAAGCAGATCGTCTCTGCCATCAAGGGCCAGAAGTCCATTGACTACCTTCCCACAACCTATAAGAACAACCCAAGCCTCCTCCGCGGTTATGAGGTTGCTAAGGCAATCACTGCTGAGCTTCTCTCCGGAACCAAGGCTGCTGCTGTTGAAATCCCCATGAACGCCTTCGGTCTTGCCCTCAGCGCCGTCCAACGCCCTCTCTCCCGTGGATATGTTGCTCTCGACCCCACCAACCCCACTGGAAACCCGATCGTTCAGTTCAACACCTTCCAGAACCCTGCCGACAAAACCATGCTGCTTGAGGCGATAAAGTGGACACGCCGCCACTGGAAGAATCCCGTCCTCGCTCGTTTCTCGCCCGTTGAGGTTACCCCTGGTACCGCTTTTCAGACCGACGACGAGATCTTCCAAGCTATGATCGAGCAGGATGCGCTTCGACCTACATGGGCCCACCAGTCTGGCACTTGCTCTATGCTGCCCGAGAAGTATGGTGGCTGTGTCAGCAGCGATTTGCGCGTCTATGGCACTAAGAATCTCAGCATTGTCGATGCTAGTATTATCCCTTTGATCCCCGCTACGCACTTGCAGGCAACGATGTACGCCGTTGCTGAGAAAGCGGCGGATATCATCAAGCTGCGCAACATCTTCTAGGAGTTCAAGAGCACATAGATGGAATCTGCAAATAGATTTACGGACTACATGACACAACTCGCTTTAGTAATAATACACTTATTGGTAGCCTTCACTCTTTGCTGCATGGCTGGGTTTTGTGCCTAGTGTCATGACAGGGCTGTTGATAAAGTTGACCCAGTCGTGTGTGAAGAAACTCTGAGATTTTGAAATTTGGACTTCGTTTGCACCGCGCTTCCAAATGCTTTCGTCGTAGCTCGTTATTGCGTCTTTCAGTGTGGCGGCTCCAGTGTGGACAGATTTTAGGGCTTCGACTAGACTGTGAGCGGAGAAGAAGGCGTTGTTTGCTCCTTGGCCGCGATCTGCCAGATGTCGTAAGTACGAACTGACCTTTCAAGAAAGCAGCCAGACTTACGAAATGTCATTGCATGCGCTGCATCACCACAAAGCGTCACCCGCCCGCCCTGGTTTTCCCACGGCTGAGTTTTCCATATCTTCAGTTGATCTTTGAGTACAGGTGTATTTTCCGGTATCCATTCGATCGCGCTCTTGTAGGGCTCTGCCCACCCATCTCTCGCAATGTGCACTTTCAATCTCTTCAATCGATCCGTTTCATTGTCATAATCTTCAGCATTCTTCAGCGGCCACGTCGACAAGATTTGGAATGTCCACGTGGTTGGGTCGTCGACATCCGGCATATCCAGGACGTTGGCACGGATGTAGTGGCCTGCTGGGTGAATAGCGATATCGACGAGTGGGTGAAGGTGTTCTTTGATGAAAAGCGCTTGCTCTTTCGTGTAAGACGCGTTGAAATTCATGAGCGCGAAAGGCAATGTTTCTTGTGCTGCTCCTCGGCCGATGAGACACTGGCGAACCTTGGAACCTGCGCCATCAATGCCGATGACAACGTCACCTAATTCATTCGAACCATCTTCGAAAAGTACTTTGATACCACCACACTCGAGTGTTTCGTAGTGACTGAACTTTTTCCCATACTGCACATCAAGGCTCTCTGCGAGCAGTATGCGCAATTTCCGAATGTTCATCTCTTTCGCTCTTGGAATAGGAAACGCAAATGCTTCCTCACGAGTCTGACCATTGTAAAGCACAATCCTGTCTTCACCAATTGCGGCGCAGTCTATACTTGGGTCAACGGCACATGTATCCAGCTGAGAGCCAACCTCGTCCGGGAGAAGGCTTAGCAGGTACGGTCGTGCCCAGCCCAAAGTGAAAGCCCAGTGACGGTGTCGGTACACATCCTCGCCCTTGTCAAAGATGCGGTAAGTAATTCCAGCCCTCTTCAGGCCATGTGCTAAGGCACACCCAGCAGGACCTGACAAGTCAGTGAATGATCGTTGCAATGACAGGCGTCAAATCACCTGCTCCAATCACGATGACCTTCATGGGGCCGTCGGTATTGCCCATTGTTGGGGAAAATAGCGATGAAAGAGGTCGGAATAGATAACGAGGATAGAGAAAACAAAGTATCTTTTTGAGCTTGAATGCAGGGGAACCTAGTGTCTAGTAGTTGTTCATGGAGTGGAGCTGAGCTAGCGGGTGGCTCCAGCGATCTGCACAACACCGGATCTCCGCCCTGAAGCGATGCTTGGTACTCTTCGGCGTTGTGCCGATTGGTCGTCTTGCAGTGCATGGTATATGCGAGACGTATTGTTTGCTGTGTTGTTACATGCTGTGTAACTCCATGTACGAGAAGGGAAAACCTGGGCGTTGCTTCGGAAGAACAGAGCGCTTCGAGGACTTGAAGACACCGAAAGTATTATTTCATAAAATCTTGGCCGTATCGTCGTTATATAAGCGTCCAATATGTTTCCCATGTTCGAAGGCTCCCCTTCGCCTTTGCTTTCGTAGCTTCACGGCTCTACGGTTTCACGTCAGATACCTCCATACCGATCGCGTGACAAATTGCAGCCCTGACGATCTCCTTCACGACCTCAAGCTCCATCTCGTTTCTCGGTGCGTACACCATGATCCAACTCGGTGGCGCCAGCCAAGTGACCGGAAAGCGCTGACCCCAGCCCCTGCTGACAACCGCCTTCGCATCTTTTGGACTGACGTATACGTGCAACGAATTTTCTTTTGGATGAACGTGAGCAACTTCATAGAAGATCTTGTGTGCGGCGGGGTTGATCGTCTTCACCTCTGGCTTGACGTAAATCGCAGGACCAGTCCCACCTTCTGTTTTACTCGGTCGGGTTTCAATGTACTCTGAATAAGGCGAGGTGCTTGCGAAAGTCTGCATGAGGTTGTTCAGCTCTGATAGTGCATCTT
This sequence comes from Ascochyta viciae, assembly GCA_004335155.1. Taxonomy (NCBI): domain Eukaryota; kingdom Fungi; phylum Ascomycota; class Dothideomycetes; order Pleosporales; family Didymellaceae; genus Ascochyta; species Ascochyta viciae. The sequence goes on along the minus strand of SATY01000328.1, from coordinate 5,116 downwards.
TTGTGATGGGCTGCGGGTGTTGACGTTGAGGCAGCGTCCAGCGAGTTGTGCTTGGTGGAAGACCTGGTCGCTCCGGTACCTTGCCAGGTTTGATGTACGATGTACCTGTGTCTGGAATTGGTGATGGGTCGAGGAGGTTCTGTCGCTTGTACAGCAGGTAAAGGCCCCATCTTCGTATTTTGAGATAGCCTTGGAGTGTCGGCGGAGTGCCGCCAGTTCCTGTTGGGCGTGAGTAGCTGTTGTAGAAGACTTCAGCCTTGTTACGCACCATAGTTTTGCCAGCTCTTGAAGTCGTAGTAGAACGCCAACACTGCCGCTGTGGACGCTGCGATGATCCAGTTGGAGGCCATCATGTGTTGAGATGCGGTGTTTGATGACAGCCGACCGTTATTCAGTTGTTGCTATGTTTGTTGTAGCTTGAAGAGCGGTTGGCTTGTCAGGAAAGCGCAGACGCCTGTAAAGAACAACGACGTCAACACCACAACAAAATCTGTATCACTTCTTTACGATCTACGCTCGAAATGCCGTGTTTCCAGAACAGTGAGCAGAGATGCACACCCGGAGTTGGTCGCAAAATCGTGAACGGATGTCCGCGTTGAGGCCGGATCCCCTCACGTCATCCCGTCTGCAATTCCCGCAGCTCGTGTTCCTATCGTGCATACTCAACAACCGCATCACGTCTGCCTCGAGCAGCCGATCCTGGCAATGTTTCGAACGGCGAAAGGAACACTGCTTGTCACGTTTCATCTTTTGTGACATGTTCACCAAGTTTAGCCGAAACGAAACAACACAAGACGGCGATGGTTCCACTAGAAGGAGCTAGACACACGATGCGATAACTATAAGATCGCCTTACCTGCAGACGAAGATGAGCTAGGACTCCTGGTGGGACCCGTACCTTCACATGACATATAGATATAATTTCGAAGACCTCGACGATCGCGTTGCTTTACGCGAATATAACCTTGCAACTTACGGCATCCAAAACGCTCCTCAGGCGTACCGCTCTCTCAATCCTGTTCTTACCACCGATATTTCAGAACCGACGACGCCAGTCTATATCCCTACGAGGCCACCAATGCGCTTGGTTGAGACAAAAGTAACGACGTTCTCCCAACGCCCAGTACTCGCAAGAACCCCAACCTCGTTACCGCAGGTTCTCACTCCCAGAAACCCACCTAAATCAATCGCACCGTCGATTGTAACCCGACCCTCCACAAACACAATGACCGATCTCCCGGAGCCTCTCCTACAGGCTCTCCGCCTCCTGATCCGTGCGAATCACATCTTGCACCAACACAACCTCGTTGACGCATTCGGCCACATCTCGCTGCGGCACCCTCTAGCACCAGACCAATACCTGATCGCAGCCTACGACCCGGGTGCGCCAGCATTAGTAAAATCGCAGCAAGACTTCATTTCTTACCGCGTCAGAGACAGCACACCCGTGGACCCCAACGCACCTCAAGGCTACAGCGAGCGCTTCATCCACGGCGAAATTCTGCGGCGCTTTCCGGATATAAACTGCGTCGTACATTCGCACTCCGAGACCGTTATCCCCTTCACACTCGCCAACGTGCCCGTAAGACCGGTATTCCACATGGCCGGCTTTCTCGGATCGAGCGCGACCGGCATTCCAGTTTTCGATGCGCAGGATGCATACGGAGATCTAGTCGGCAAGATGGAAATTACGCCTGACATGCTGATCAAGAACCAGCCCCTTGGGAAAGCTTTGGCGCGAAAACTGCATCCCAGCACGCCGGTGGTGCTGCAGCATAAGCACGGGTTCACAGCCATGGGTAAGAGTGTCGAGGAGGCTGTGTACCGGGCAATGTACACGCAGACAAACTGCGAGTTGCTGAGTAAAGCGCTTCAGTTTGCGGGTGGGGATGTTAACAGAGTGGCGTACCTGAGCGAAGAAGAGGCCAAGAGTTGTAGGAAGATGAACGAGAAGTGTGTGGATAAGAGTTGGCGCCTGTGGTTGCGCGAAGTGCAAATAAATCCTTTGTATGAGACGGAAGAGGGCGAACCGGAACAGCTGGCTGTTGCGGGTATGAAAGTTTGAACACCGTCAAGTCACTTTCTAGGATGGAGAGAATGCTGGTGTGTGAATCGGCCGTTACATTATTTATTACCCATTACCTATTACTCGTCGCTCAATCCCCTGATCTCGATACCTTCTTGGCCTTCACACGCGCTAATGTGTCCAAAGTACCAACGATGCGCGTCGATATTAAGCCGAAAGTCCCCCTCATTACCCTTGAAATTCAGCGTCCCGGTCAGAACATTGACGTCCCCGGTACCAGGCTGAGCGTTATTTCCACTAGTAATGTAATACTCAGGCGAAGTGTGGCGGTAGCCAAGTAACGCCGGCAGCAGCTTCGGCACTGGATCAGCCTTGTGCGTAACGCGGTACGTCTGCCCCTTGGAGGTATCCGAGATGTACTTTGCGAGTCCTTCGAGTCCGAACTTTGGCGCACCGTACGTGTACAGATCGACCGTTGTTCCCTGAGAGCGCAGGACACCTGCAGCCAAACCTGCCAGTGCGCCGCCGAGTGAATGTCCCGTGGCCACGACTCTGAAGCTGGGGTACTGGGCCTGTGCTTTCTTGATAGCGTCGAGCACGTTGGTCTGCGCTTCCAACCAGGACTGCCAGAAGCCGATGCTGGAGCTGCACGTGCTGCAGATTGTGGTCGTCGTAATGGGGAAATTAAGATTGGTGAGCCAGTTGCGCACCGAGCGGGAGCCGCGGAAAGAGAGCACAATGAGTTTATTGGTTGTGTCTGTGGCAACAAATCCTGTAATGTCGGACTTGATGGAGCTGTTGCAGTTAGTGTCCGTGTGTGGTACTGAGGCGGGTTGCACTGGTGCGACTTACTTCTCGAACTCCGTCAGTGTATTTGTGTCGGCTGCTTCTACGCGAGCACAGTTTCCTTGTGGGCAAGTGACTTTTGTGTTTGGACTGTTGTTGTTGCCGAGACAGTATGATGCTGCTGAGTACTGGCTGAAGAATTGAAGTTGGTCCAGGATGTTGGCGGATACAGCTGTGTCGGAGTTAGTTAAGCATTCAGCATATGGAATGAAGATGACATACCTCTCTTTTCAAGCTCGACTGGCGCAGCAGCAACAAGACCAATGGCACTAAGGAGCACTGCTCCCAATCTCAGGATCGACGTCATGATGTTGTAGTTCTGAAAAATAACCCGATGTTCAGAAAGGCAAAACACAGCCAAACAGATCCCAATTGCCCGAATGAAAGGTAGACAAATCTTCTTCCGCTGCCACAACACATTCTACACAGCGAGACTTACACTAGATATACGTCGTTCGACACCGACTAGTCACAATTTCTGGCCGCCAATACACCCCGGACAATCTCAGATGGTGGTTCATACCCCGGTCCATGCTCGCTCACAGCGCAAGTCCGTGCTTCACGTTCTTGAACCTTACTATGTTTAGACATAAATCCGTACCTGAATGTCAAAGAATCCTCAAACGGCAAGGACTTTACTCCGCTTCAATCGGCACGCGGTACACGTGTGCAGATTGCTGTCCGGGTTTTGAGGCCGCGTTTGGTAGAGGCGCAGGGGTATCTGCCGAGTTTTGGTGTAGGAGCCGGTGTGTGGCGTAGTGGGGCTGTGTTGTACTCTAGTGGCGACTCTGCGACACTGGCACATCATGCTAATAGGGGGGTTTCCCAGTCTGATTTGGAGATAAGATATAAAGTTTTCCACTAAACTAAAAGCTATTAGAGTAGTGGCAAATCTGCCTAACATAAGCAATCTGTTAAACGCGGGGTCACTAAAGGGTTATTAGAGCGCTAAGATACACTATCTTTAGTAGGCTCCTAGTACCTTATTAGGGGCAGGCACGTTTAAAATTAAGGTTAGTAAGAAGCTTAGGATGTCTACGCTAATTTCTTGCTACTTAGATTAGATAACGTACCCTACAGGTAAGCTAATTAACGGGCAAGCTAATTACTTTTGCTAAGCTTCTACTAAACTCCCCTCTATTATAGCTTAAAACACTACAAATTAGCGCTGCATAAGGTAAAACAAGCTATAATATTACTTAGATACCTTTTCTACCTTATTTTTGCACATTTGTGTATTATGTCCTATCTAGTTGCACTGTCTATAGTGTTATTAGGATAGTTTACCTCCTTTAGCGCGCATCTGCTTCTTTAGCTTCTTTCTATCACTACGCGCTATAAACTCCTTTAGAGCTAAGAGTTACTGCCTATCTCTAACTATTAGAGTCTTCTTCTTTTAAACCTACTTTCTTTTGTATAATTTTTGTTGCGTAGCAGCCTTATTTACTGCCTAAAGCTTACTAATTTCTTATTAGGCTAAAACTAGCTTGTAGGATAAAATTGCTCCTATTTTTGCGTAGTGCTTAATGCGTGCTTAGAATAGAATTAGGTAAGCTACCCTACTACTTCTTATACCTCTCTTAAATTAGAGTTAATTAAGACCTAAATTCTAGAGTATTGCTAGAGGTTTACAACTGCTAGGGCTTACTATTAGTAGAGAGTAGTAGTAATAGAGTCTACAGCTTTATATTAAGAATTAAAATAACCTATTCTAGGTTAAAGGAGACTAATCTAGCGCCTTACAACCCTCCTTAGATGTTGCTAGAAGTAAAGACTATATTATAGGCTGCTTTAAAGCATAAGAGGAACTTAGTCTTTATAAGGTAGGTAATCTAGTTGTATATAAGCATTTTAGCTTAGCGCCTATACATGTTAGGGGCTTTCTACCTTAGACATGCCAACTCTTAGGAACACCTTAGAGCAACTATAGTTACTTCTTAGAGCCTACACACACGTATATATTCCCCTAGATTCTTAGAGGCTTAACCCCTAAGAATTTGTCTCTTATCTTATCTAATACTAAATGTTTTGTCTTATCTCTTGCCTACCTGCAGTGCTCTTTGTAAAGAAAGTAGGGGGAAAGGGAGGATAGACTACTTTCTTCCCTAATCTAGAAGACCTAGACTAACTAGACTAGGTAGTTCTAAGATAGGAAGCGTATAGCCTAAAGAGGCAAGAGGAGTAAATATAGTAATAATAAGATAATATAATAGACAAGTTATTATATTAAATGCTAGGTACAGA
>SATY01000327.1:0-35273 GCA_004335155.1 Ascochyta viciae | reverse complement strand
CTATAAGCATCCTCTGTAAGCATCCTCTATAAGCATCCTTTATAAGCATTCTTTATAAGCATCCTTTATAAACATCCTCTATAAGCATCCTCTATTAGCATCCTCTATTAGCATCCTCTATAAAACTTTATATCTCTTACCTCTAAATGTTCTCTATACTTATTTTTCTATTATTTTACTAACATACCCTACTTTATTAGTTTCTTTACCTAACCTATTCTAACTTCCTCCTTGTCCCCTTATCTTAGTTCTAAGCACCTTTAATTTCTAGTGGTCTTCTTAATAACTAATAATTAGTTTCTACTTTCTATAGACATATCTTTATTTTAAGGTCTTAAGGAATAACATATATTCTATTCTACTAGTACACTACAAACTCCTTTGCTCTTGCATATAGTGTTCTTGCAGATGCAATTAAAAATTAATGTCTAATAATGTTGCAATCCTTAGATAGTCTAGAGGCCGCCCTTTTTTATACTCTCCTTTCTTCTAGTATATAGGACCTTTATACATCTAATTCTGTATTACGTTCTATATCTATCTTTCTCCTCCTTTTGTAACGCTAATAAATGCTCTATTTAGATTTAGATAAGGTATACTCTAATAATAGGCAAAGAACTCAACAAAAAAGATACTCTAGAATCTCTTTAGAAGCTAACTAGAAGAGTTAATGTTTACAAGAGCTTCTTAAGTATCTACATAACCTTTGCTGTACGCACATTAATCTTAGGAACTACGTCTTAGTTTATACTACTTGTCTTTCCTTATTAGAAACAACTTAGTCCTCTATAGCTACTTAAATAACTTGTGTAGTGTTGTACAGGTTGTCTTCTAGCCTAATACTAGATTAAGACGTAAGCTTAATAATTTAGTAAGGCTATTCTAGCTAAACTAGATCTTGTTCTATTTAACGTCCTAGGCTACTAAAGTCTAAATTTCTCTTCTTGATTATAAGAGAACCTTATTGCAGTATAACCTTAGAAGCCTATGTGCTACTACTAATAGCACATCCTATTCTAGTCTTCTATTAACTTTTGCTCTGTGCAAGAAGTTTATATAATGCTGCCTTCCTTTAATTAACTACACAATTAGCTTATAAACCTTTAAGTACTAAGTTAAGAGGCAGTAGACAAGGTTGCTACCTAGCCTTTGCACAATTCTCTTGTTAACCTATAATGCTTCAAAATCTACTTAGTCTTGCACTATCTAGGCATATTTCTTCTGTAGCAATGTGTCTTAGAACCTAAAGCTAAACAATTTGTTACCCTCTAGATTAACTCTCTTGTTAACCTACAGACCTAGGTGCTGTAGATAATAATAGTTAAAAATATTCTAAATGCAGTAAAGAACTATTTGCATCAACACTGTTCTCTCTAAGGATTAACTAGTTATAGATGTTATGCAACTACACATCTTAAGAAGTAAGATATACTTATTATAATTGCTGTATAGGTACTCCTTAAATGTCTTTATTTAAATAGCCTATGCAGCACCTAGTTAACTATAATAGGTAGGGGTGTTGTCTAGGCTAGCTTCTTCCTTCTGCCTATGTGCTCTCTATTTAATTGCTCGCTACAAAGACTACATAATCTAGACCTCTTAACAAAGTCTATAGGACAAGGATCTTATAGATGTAAGAGTTTTATATACTCTTTGCTTTAACTATGCAAACGCTGCAAATTGTGCTTCCTAAAATTAATAGGTTAATCTAGTCTTTGCTGTAGTAGCAGACTACACTCCTTCTTCTATACTAATGTCGCTAAGATCTTTGTGCATAAAGGGATAAGTACCTTCTGCATTAAATAGACTCTTAACGCAGTTGTATTGCTAAAGGTACTATAAGCTACTATCTCTAAGATAGCACTTTATTAGTAGCTTAGTAGTAAGTGTAGATATGTCCTATAGGTTTTCTACTGTAAATATTTAGAATTGTCCTTATTTACTCTTAAATCCATTATTGCAGAGGCTGCGAAGAAGTTTCTTAATACAACACCTCTGCTAACTATATATTATGCTAGGTACAGTGCTTAAAGTGTTACCTCCTAATGTTAGAGATAGTAGTAATACAATTAAACTAAGGTTGCAAAGGTTAAGTAAGTCTAGTATATAGAATAGATTAAAGTGCTCCTTAATTAAGTTATCTACCTTATCTATACTAGTGTACAAGTCTGGATTTAAGGTTAATAACTTGATATTCTTAATGTCTACTAGTAACACAGCATCCTTAAAGTAGCTAAGTAAGGGTTTCTAGTTAATTATATTAACAACAGACTCCTAGAACTTCCTATTTAATTTATAGAGAACTATTGTGTTGTAGATTTTAACTTTCCTTAGAACATCTACAAGTATCTGCCTAGTCTCCTTTAATTTTGCACAAGCATGCATGTTAGCTATTACCTATAATTAAGGCAAATATGCAAAATAGCTAGAGTCTATATACTTCTAAGATGCAGGCCTTAATACATTGTTATATAGTTGCGCAAATTAGTGTTTATTTAGAAAGTTATTCTAGGACTTAGCGTTGTACAGGTAGGAGAAGCTAAAGAGAATAACATTCTTTATGCCCTCTATGTACCTAATGTATATATAGGGCAGTTTTTTAAATTCTATTTTTATTAGTACTAGTCTTCCTTTGTTGTCTAGCACTTTTACTAATAACGTCTAATAAAGAGATTGCTAAAGATTCTATTGTTAGTTGTACACAGCGCACACTTTAATAGGTTTCTAAATTATAGCTAGCAAAGTAGGGAAAAACACTAGACTGTCTGTGTTACTAGATTATAACAAAAAATAGGCTTCTACTTTTTCTTCCTTTTTGTAAAGACAAACTTTTTAAGTACCTTTGTTGTTACTAGCAATTCCCTTGAATCTAGTGCAGAGGATTTCAGGTTCCTTAAATACAGAGCAACTAAGGTCCTTTTCTTATAGAAATTCAGCTTAGGCAATGCTAACTCTAGACTTGTAATCTTTCTAAAGCACGTAATAATTATATGTTATGTTAAGAGTATTGTAACTATGTGTAGGGTTATGTTTATGTGTTTATAGGTTGTTTTAGTGTTCTTTAAGGCTACAACTATCCCACAAGTTAGTAAATAATTAGAAAAGGCAATCTGCAGCCCTAGCAACATCTTCCTCCTTCTACTCTGCGTCTTCTTCCTCTTAACGTTGTTTTCTTCTAAGAAGTCCTGCTGTACGTTGCGCTTTTACTTTATTCTTAAACATCTTTCTTCTTATAACAAGTACATTGTCCCCCCCCTCTGCATCTATTAAGTTATTAGAATCTAACTCTAAGACTACGTTGTTGCTGTTCCCTTCGCTGTAAATGCTGTCTACATTGCTAGCTCCTTCTGTCACTAAACTAGTGCCTATTAGGTGATCTTCTTCTATGCTGTAAGACATATTCACTGTCTTGTTCACATCTTCAGCAACTAGCGCTAGATACATCCTAGGCTGAATTTAATAATTAAATTTTAAACTCATATTGTACTTAATAGGAGCTAACGTCTCGCTTTCTACACTAGCATAGGCTCTTAATCTTTTTATAAGAAGTTTATATAGCGGCGAGGATAGTAACAGACTACTATTTTCTGTTATTAAGTTACCCTGCTTAGTGAACATTAGTATATTAAGCCACTATTAATAAGCTTAAGTTGACTATCTTTGCATGCCTAGCAGTAGTGCTATACATACTTGTTTTATAGGATAAATAGGCCTATTAAGCTTTAGGCTCTGTTTCTTTGTCACTTTTAAAGGCTGCAGGTGCTGGCTCCTAGTTAGTGTAATAAGAGTTAACAGCAAATAGTTTAAGCAAGCAGTTAAGTCAGTCAAGTATCCTAGAGATAAGGTAATAGGTGATTTAATACTACTACTTCTTGTTATATATAAGAGAATAGAAGACTAAAGAGCAGAAGGTTGTTTTGTCTCCTAAAGTAGTAGAGCAGCAGCTCGCCGTAACCTTACTATGCTTTAAACAAGAAGCTCTGCAACAGCAGATAGTAAGGTTAATAGAAACCTAGGAGAAACCACCCCTCTAACCCTTAGCGTATATGGTTAGGGTCTAGTAAGGGAAGAAGGAAGCTTTAAGTAGAGGAACTCTAGATATTAGAAATTGCTGCGTCAATTCTGTGTGCATCTAAGTCTCAATTAGCTAGTTAGTGCTAGTCACTGGCTAGACCATGTATAGAACCCTAAACTTAAAGTTTGTCTATGCTTATCTCAACTTAACACGTCTATGCATAACATAATGTTATTAAGATTGCAATTCAAACATGCAGAGTGTAGGCACAGCTAAAGGTCCTCCTTATGCAACCTAAGTACTGTTTTAATTTTTAATCCTTCCTAGCTATTAATTCTAAAGATCTTTAGGCTGAAGTAGGATACTCTGCGCTAGCAGAGTAATATTATACACTACACTATAAACTCTAACATTTAGGTTAGTAAGACAGTATAATACTTTGTAGGCGTAGACTATCCCTATGTATTATCTATCTATATCACTGTTACCTAACTACTAGACATAGCTCTTAATTATCTGCAGCCTAAAAGAATAACTTCTACTATGTTTTAAATTATAGATTACTGCACTGTCTACCTTTGTATTAAGATTAATACAAATCTTTTGTTAGCATAAAAAACTATATGTACAGTATTAGTGTTTGTAACGCCTTAAGATACGTCTAACAATCCTAGCATGCCCTTAACGCTAGGGGATTTCAAACTGTTATAATAATAGAAATTAACACCAACCCTCTACCTTGCAACAAAATGCTGTTGACTAGTGCTAACATATAGTATGCACCTAACTACTGCGTAGGTTTTCTATTTTTCTCCTAATAGTAGGAAGCATTTAATAGTTGTGTTCTCTACAAACTATATAGAAGGATTAAAAGAGATAACTTTGCCTAGAGTATACTAGAGTATTAACATTAGTAGTAACTAATTAATAATAATGTGTGTTCTATGCTGTACTCCTGCGCACCTAGTACTTGTGCAACACTTTTGCTAGGTTCTTAAACTATAGTCTTTAATATTGTAGCAAAGTACCTAGGTTATGTGTTCGCCAGCTATCTCTCTAGTTACTTAGCCACTAAAATATATAGTGGACCATTGTTAGGCTTCTTAAGTGACACTTGTCCTGATAGTATCTCTAACCTTCTAACGTTGTGAATGTAACAGATAGCATTAAGCAGAAAGCTTCTAAAACAACATTATTTACATCTAGCTACCTCTCTAAGCCACTTCAGCTGTGAATGCTTAATTTATTCTTAACTAACGCCTTCTAAGCGTTGCATAAGCTGTTGTGTTCTTGCTAATTTAGTGTTCTCTACAGCTAGCAAAGTACTTCCTTAAACTTCATTTGCACTAGCTCTAGGGTCTAAAACCCTTTAAGTGTAATATAATCTGCTTACTAAATAGCAGTGTGTGCACAAATTCCTGTAAACAACATAGCATTAATAGCACATAGCCTATTACTCTACAAGACTATTTCTTTACATTAGCGTGTATCCTTAGTAATGACCTTATCTAAGTTTAACTTAAATGCATTCTAGGTATTTATAGAGATACGTAGCAATAACTTAATCTTATAATCTAGCCTTAGTGCAGGCTATAGGCAATAGATTAGAGGAAAAGGCGTATAAAGCACGCCTTCTATGCAAGCATTCTAACTGCTCTGTATATATTCCTCTGTAGAACGCAGCGGTTGTTTAAAAATCAAAGGATCTTTTTAAAACAGGATTGATATTGCTGCTTAGTATGCATAATACTCTTTGCTATTTAGACCTATAATATTATCTACTCTAGATGCTATAACTGCAATATTAGCTAAACTGTTTACATGTAAGTACTACTACACAATAGAAATGTTATCTTAGTTATAGTAAAAAAAAATATACACTTTTAGGCTAAGGTTAAGAAATGTTATAATTCTAAGTAACAGATTAGATCTTTAAGTATAAGTTACTAACATTTTTAAAGTATTGTATTCTACACTTTGCATAAGAGTCTTGTGTTCTTATTTATTCTAGAGTGCTAGGGCTGTTATACAATTAACACAAGAAATATATTACTACAATTTAGTTTACAAAAGTAGCACGTAGGGATCTTTTTTTCTACTTAGCGCTAAGTATATTTATTAATATTAGTGCTGTAGCATTCTAAAACTAAACTAAAATTTCAACAGTGCAACCTACACCTTATTAGAGGTTGTTTGGTTTTTCTAGTGTATATTGCCCCTACATTTATTAGACTAATTAAAGTACTGTCTAGCTGTTAAATCTAATATAGATCTTGCTTATAGCTTTAAACAACGCCTATACAACCTGCAGCTTCACGTAGCTATAGACCTTTATTACAAACCTTAAAACACTATTATAGCTTGTCTACAACGCTTACGCTGCTTCTAGATTAGCAAATTTAATTATAGCTCTAAACGCGGGCGTTTTAAACTTATAGAGGGCGTAGTTGTTTTGTATAAGCTATAGGACAGCAGCTACCTAAAATCCTTATGTGTTAAAGTTACCTATCGCGTTTGTAGGTTTTAAGGTAATAGGTTGCTAGCTGCAAACATCTGATGTACTAAGCGTTGCCTAATTAGATTAATAGCAGGTTGCTCGCTACTAGGAGTAAGGTTGTAGTGCTTCCTAAGATAAGATACTGCTATTAATGTGGCATTAGTAACGTTGTACTTTCTAGCACCACTACAATCTATAGCCTTAAATAGATAGTAGGCACAGTAGACAAAGAAGATGTAATAGGGATCTCTCTCTAGTACGCAGCAATAGCTATAATAGAAAACCTACAACTTCTTATGCGTAGGTTGTAACAGCGGCTTTATAAAACCTAGCAATTGTCTAAAGTTAATGCCTTTAAAGTTATCTGCAAAGCGATCCCTATTATCTAGTGTACTATCTCTGTTATTAGAGGCCTCTGTTGCTGCTATAGAGCTATCCTCTAGTAGTAATAACACGCTTCTTGCCTTGTTGTTGCGTACTATTAATTTAAACAGCGCGTCTTCTGTAGAAGTTTGTAAGGCAAGGCGTATAGAGAGTAGATATATAGGTAACTAACAATATAGAGAGGCTTACTAGGTCTAGGATAGCAATGCTAGAGTAGTTGCGCGTGCTATGTGCTAGGTCTGTGTAGGTAGAGGCAATGCTAGTTATTAACTCTTAAGAAGCCGCTAAGCTAGCTGCTAGTAACGTTTAGTAGGTAGCAGAGTGTCTTCTGCTAATAGAGCAGCGCGTCTCTTGCCTTAGGTGCTTATTTTAATAGTAATTTAGATAGTAGGTTGGGTTTGTAATAGGCGTAGATAACGCGTTAAGCTAGTTATAGATAACAATAATGCTTAGCGCCTAGCCTTGTCTGCTTTAACGTGGCGTACAAAACTACACTATTAAACAGCTACATATTATTATTTTAAACCTAGCTTAGAAAGTGTTTATAGGTAGTACAACTTAACTTTCCTAAAAGATCTAAGAAAAATAATTGCGTAGTAGTTGTGGGGAATTTTATAAGCATTTTATAGGAAAGGACTATTAAAGGGATGTAATAGTCTATTAGTACAAACTCTAGTAACAGCATATTTAACAACGCAACTGTAAATTAGGCCTGCTATTGTAGAAGCTTTTTAGGACTATACAAATAAAGAGATCCTAACTATTAGAAATAAAATAAGCAGTTATAGTTAGGTTGTTGTTGTTACTATCTAATTAAGATCTGTGTTGATTTATTAGTGGCTCGCTAAACTTCTAATGTATACTAAAACAGTATTACAGCTTACACGCTAGTCTCTTTGCTAATTAGAGCGTTAGTAGCAGTAGGATAGATCTACTTTTGCCTGTTACTAACGCTGGCCACAACATACATATATATTCTCCTAACCGCCTCTCTTTTTAGGGTATATATAATTAAAAACTATAGATATTTTTATGTAATTATACCTTATAGTAGCACTACCCTTGCTAGTAGCGCTAGGGTTAAGCTGTAATAATAGACTGTTACACCTTAATTTCCTTGTAGCGGTTCAAATCCAGACCAATTGCAGCGGCCGGAACTGGTAATTCTAGAGTCTTAGGTTTAAGTTAGCAAAGGAACACCTTATAGTGTTTTTAGTCAATTTAATCTTTTTTTTTGCTAAGGCATGGTTTTTTGCTAAGGCTACAACACTAAAAAGAAATCTAAGCGTCCACCTAGATAACTAATTAAGTTAAGTTTATTAAGTTTTTTGTTATCTAAGTACTTGTTTGCTTGCAAATTTAGGCAGAGTGACTTAATTTAATTAACTTGCAAATTTGCAATCAAGCTAATCGAGTTAATTAAGTTAACTTAATTGTTAACAAATCTGATTGCACGGTGAAGACAGTAAAGGCAAATAAAGCAACAGGAATGTTGAGATTAGAGATTATAATAAAGATAGTAGCTGTTAAAAGTGTGTACACTGTTCTCTTACATAGATTGTTATAACAAAGCTAACGCATACATATATAGAGATAGGCAAGGGCATAAAAGAGGCGCTTTACTCTAATCTAGAACACTAAGAGGTGTTTAAGCTAAATTAGGCTGCTTACTAAGATTTGTTGACAAACACGCAACTATAGGCTAGAAACTAACACATTACCTATAGCGCCTATTACAGTAAAACAACCTAGCGCTTCTAACCTTAAGCATGCTGTTCTGCAGGTAAGTTTAAATAGCACGCAACTTATACTTGTTCTACCTAGGATTTAATAAGACAGTAGCTAAAGGATGCGTTTTAGTCTATTTGTAAAGGCTTACCTTAATTACAAGCACGTAAGTGCATTGTAGAATGCGTTCTTCTATATAGGCCTAACATTGTAACATTTGTTTAGTAAAAGGCTTATTTGTTTCTCTTAAACCGCAGATTTTAGACCTGTTAACACAGCTACTTCTAAGCAAGCCTATTGCAGCTTAAACAACCAGAAAGAGCAGCTCTTAATAGCTAATTCTAAAGTAAGTTTTTACTCGTTCTATTTCTTCTACTTGTCCTAGGAAGTTTTCTTAAATTAATTAACTACAGATTACAAAGGCGATTACAAATATCTAGTCTAGAGAACCTTGTCCTTAATTTGCACATAAAATTGTATAGGATGCTGTTCTTAACTGTAAGTTCTCTTGTAAGCTTAAAACCTTAGCAGCTAACTTAAATGCACAGTTAACATGCACGCGCTAGCACAGCTATTCTACCTATATATTAGCAACAGCAACTAGTAGGCAACAATTTCTAGATTAAATAGTGCTTTTTGCAGTGACGTTATAGTTCTACAAGAGGCTTAGCTGCTTAGCTAATGCGATACGTGGATTATCTGCACAAAAATAGACTTAAGAACACAGTTAGGTTACATAAAGCATTTACTAACAAGACTACATAAGAGCGCTTTTAGTTTATTAAGTAAGGTAGTAGTTTTTAATCTTCTGCAATGTTAGAGGCTACCTAACAGTCTGTAGACAAAGTAGCGATAGTTGCTAAGGCTAGCTAGTGCCTTAAGGTGAGTATTAGAATCTGCACTAGCTCTTTTGTTAACTAAACAATTGCAAGAACTTCAATTAGCCGCTAAGGAGCTCTTGCTGCAGGACCCTTCTAGGTATCTACTAGTTAAGGTAGTCTAATTAAGTACATTGTTATAATTAAACACATGCAGATTATTATGCTAATTAATCTACTAGAATTGTTCTCTAAGTTATGTCTACCTCTTATTGCAATAGGTTTCTTAGCACTAGCTTTAGCTAATATAGGAAATATAGAAAGCAACACAGTAGGCTTGTAGTGCACGCGTAGAAAGATAGTTTAGATACTTAAAAATATTGTTAAAATTCTGCCTTGTGTTTTATAAATTGAATGCATTATTTATTAATGAACTGTGAAATTGACCACGTTGTAGGTGCACAAAGTAAGCAATTAAACATAGAAATGTTATCCTGTATTATACCTAGGATAGGCATAGCGCCAAACAATCTTCTAACAGCTTAACTTACAACAGCACACTAAAACAATCTATCTCTATTAACACTAGCAGCTATAGCTACTATATAGCAGAGCATAGTTACGTTTACTAAGTGCTTAGCAAATGCTATACTAACTAGGGAGCGCAGGATTGTTTTAGTTTAGCAGTTAACAATATGCTGTACATAGATGTAATAGGTACAAGCGTCTTTTACATTATAGTAGAAGGTGTAATTATCTATATTGTTGTGCATTCTTTTCTAACACACTTTTCTTAGCATTGTATTTAAACACTAATTTACTTAGTGCACACGTTAATCTATTTAAAACTACAGCTTAGAGCTACTTAGTAGCAATAAGCGCATTTTAGCGTGTAGAACTAATTCTATAAACTAAATGTCCTGCTCTAGTTAAACGCGATTCTAGTCTACTTAAAGCGCAAGATAGGTCCTAAAGCGCCAGCACTAAAGGAACTACTTTATTAGAGTCTTACTACGTTATAAGCACGCACTTGCAAGACGTAGCGCTTTTAAAAGATAACCTTTCACCCACTAACAGAATAGACAATTTAATTAGCTAAAGGGAGTTGCAGATTAAAGAAAGCGCGCGTTAGGATTCTATTAGGTTAACTAACTAACACAATGTTATAGGACAAGAGGAAGAGCTTAACAATTGCTCTTATAGTAGGAAGTTGTTTCCTGAACTATTTACCTTAAATAAAAGCGCACCCTATGTTTTACAGCAAAGGAAAGAATTGCGCTAGCCTATTACAAAAGACTAGCTACAAGCTGTTTAAGCATATACTAGAATGTAGATGAACTTAGAGCAATCTAGTACGCTACTATATAACTTTTAGAACAAGAATTGCTACATAATATTAATTGTGATATTCTATAGGTGTAGATTATTACCTCTATAAATATATTATGTATATTATTCTTTCTAATGCATCTATATAGATAGAATATAAATCTCTATTATATCTTTAATGCTATAGCTACAGTACAGCCTTTATATGCTACCTATACATAGATTTTACTTAGTTGTCTACTAGTCTCTACTATTTTGCGTTGGCTAGAGGACTGTGCACGCACGTTATCTACCTCTAAGGAGCAGACAGCGCCTGCTCTTAGCACCTACACAACGCAATGCACACTAACCTACTAGAACTTACAGCTATTGTCTTACAACATGTCCTACCTAAGATATAAAACTACATAGATCTTATTACATTAGTATAAGAGCAGGACACATAGAGTACAACTTGCAGCTAATAGGCCTTAAGCTAGTTAACACCTTTGCATCTCACTGTAAGCAATTTCTAATAATTAACAATTAAGTTACAGAGTGCATCTGCGTAGCTTTTAAAGCTACTTAAAAAAGGTCTTGTAATAGGATAGCCTAGAGACAGGCGTTTTCTTTGCATTCTCTTCTACTTTTAACAATTCCCCTACTAATATAATCCTTACATTCTTTTAAACAACAGACTGCACGCAAAAACTAAAAGTCTAAGCTACTTTTATACGTAGATTAGTAGCCTGCTAATATTAGGCATGTCCTGCCTTTCCTAAAACCTTAATACAGTTAACTAATAAAGAACACACAAAAATAGCTGCACCCTTTTAGCAACTAAAACAACTACTAAGGACTGCTAAACAAGCGTGCAAACTTAGATAGGCAGTTAGACGTTCCTTTACAGAAGCTATCTTCCTAGGATTAGTCTAGACAATTAACACTAGTCTATTAAGTTAACTTGCTAAAGGGAAACAATTTAGGAATCCGCGCAAGCATAGCAGATAGAACTTATTAAGAAGTATTACCTGTTGCAGCTCTAAATAAGCAAGTTGAACTAGAAACTATAGAAGCTAAAAAGTCTATAACTACACAAGGAGTATTACTGCAGGCGTTATTAGTATATAATAACATACGCAACTATAAGGATTCTGCACAGATATTAGCAATCCCTACTTACAAGGATAGCTTAGCGTTAAACACATGTCTACTATTAGACTTAAACTTAAGGTTGTTAGGCGCTATCTAACGTTTCCTAAGAGAGAATCTGTTAATAATAGAAAACATTACAAGTAAGTCTGCGCTAAACTCTAAGTAGCTGTTTTATTCTACAACATTGTTAGATATTACGTATTTATTTAGCAAGAACCTCACAATAGGATTCCTAGTTAATACACAAGATAAGTTCTGTTATAGCCTTCTTAACCTTAAGATTAAAACACAGGTTAGTCAACAACCTGTAACAAAAGGTTTTACTAAAGCAGAGGCAATCTACCTCACTAACTTAATTTTTATTAACCTCATTAGACTGCCTTCACAGAAACGTTTAATTAAGCTTGTTAACAGCTATACTACTAAAAAAGAAGGCTTAATTAGGCCTGCATCTGCTGTAAGAGCAGAAGAGGCTGCTAAACGCAGCTTAACCTTACTGCTGTTCTAGGAATACTTCTCTTCTATGTCGCGTGCAACTTAATTGACTAGTTAAAGTTACCTACACGCTATAGGCATTGCTTACCTTAATACTATTTCTAGTCTTATTAAGTGTATAAATACGTATAAGCTCTATACAGAAATTATAAACACTCCTAAAAAGAAAGAAGAATAGATTACTTAGTCCTTAATTAACTATAGTTACAAAACAGCTTAGGGTAAGAACTAGCTAAGTGTAGCAGCAACATATCTTTGCAGTATTTTAGATGTTATAGCTAGTACACTAGACTTAAGCAACTAGCAGGGTGCAACTATTAATGCACTAGTTAAACACTTTAATTTTAGCATTCTTGTTATTTTCCCTATGCACGCGTTGTAGAAGTAAGACTACTTAACTCTACATTTCTATATAGTTTCTAATGTTCTATTGCTAGACTTTGTAAACTTAGCTTGCAATGTGTGTCTGCTTTATTGCAACTTCTACAAGATGTCTTCCTATTACTTAAAAGTCTAACTAACACGCTTGTAGAACATGTTTACAACCCTATTATTAAAGGTTAAACGCTTATTCTAATACAAGACATCCTACTAAGTACAGTTCTTGCCTGTCTTCTAAGAGACGTATTAGATGCTATAGATGTTACGCTGCCTACATAATCCTTGTAAATAGTAACACTTTAGAATTCTTGTACAACTAAAGCTGTAATGTTTACTGTAGTATTATTTATAGTTATGTCTTAAACTGTTATAATAGTTGCTCTTCTTTTAAAGTCTAAACTATATACTTTATGTAGCCTCTAAGGCAGCACTTGTTTTCCTATAATTTATACAGCAGACTTTTAATTATAGCAGACTTATCCTATGTTTATAACTTTAATTCTTCCTATTACTAAGCGTTTAATCCTTCTAGTAGGTATTATTTACTGTATCTACCTAAAATTAGGTTTGCTCTATAGTTTTAGGGTTAAGCTTCTCTGCAGTGTCTCTGTTATACAAGCTAATAGCTGTAGAAATCTTAGCAATAAAACAAATTTAGTAAGCACTAATATTTAATATACTAGGTGTGTTAAAATAAGTATTAGCATTAGGATTTAGGCTCTTTAGTAAAGGAGGTAATAGGTGCTTGCTGCAATACTGCAATTTGTATATACTAGCAGTTAGCTATTGCGTTGCATAGCATCTTAGCGTGCATTTAACTCCCTATAATAAGCATTAACATTGCTAGTTGCAGGTAGTACACGCGTAAGGTTCTGCCTTAACTATTTAATCCTATATCTAGCTTAATTAGTGCCTACTCGTACATATTTGTTAGTAGGGCCTTACTTTAAAGTTTTATTAGAACACTTTCTATTCTTCTTTTAGCAGCTATAGCTACCCTAGTGCATCCCTATCTACTAAAGAGATCTAATGCCTTACTTTTGCTGTAGTCTCCTTTGCAGGATCTTTGTTTGTTATTGCAAAGTCTGTCTATGCCTTAGTAAGCATGCACTTGCTCTAACGCTAGATGTTTTGTAATAGTGTAAACATAGAACCTATTATAAAATAAACAGGCGCGTAAGGGCCTATGTACAGTAAGTAAAGGGTACCTACTAGCTGCACAATAGTATTACTAGCTTCTAGATACACTAAGAACAGCTAGCTAACTAGTTTGTTTATTATACTAAATTCTTTAAGGTCTTGTACAGATCCTAGTAGCTAAGACGCCTAAGCTTTGTCTCTAAATTCTACATAGGTAGAAGTAACAACTCCTACGCAGTTAATATATAGCATTAACTAAGCTTTCTATATTGCTGCTAACTAGAACATGCTTAATAGTAACAGGTTGTTTAGCGCTGTCTCTTCCTTCTTCTCCACTTAAACTGTCTTACAGAATTAGGGGAGCAGGTCCTACCCTAGGAGATTAACTAGAAACCCTAGCACTGTGTTCGTGATTGCAACACTAAAGTTAAGCAAATTAAGAATCTTATCCCTACCCTTTATCCTATTAATAACCTTGCCTGCTTGCCTTTCCTTAGCACATTAATCTTTTTCTTTATTAACACTATAATTGTGCACGTTAAGCGTGTTAAACGCTAATAGCTTGTTAAACACATCTTAGTAGCGCAAGAGTAGCTTTGCGTAAACATTAAGTAAGGTAGGAATAATTACTATTACTCTTAGACAACTATTAGTAAAGAAGGCTTGTGCCTGTGCTGCAGAAAGGAGTAGAAAGATAGGATTAGACCTAGTAATGCTACTATCTGCTACTTAAGCTTAGTACTCCTCTAGTAGGAGCAGAGGAGCTGTGCTAATATTTTTAAACAAAGTAATTTTTGCTAGGAGATCTCTAACATGTTTTAATAAGTTGTCTATAGCCTTGCGCTCTGCATCTCTTAGCTAACACAGTATGCTCTTCTTTGCTATCTAGGTTTTTCTTATGTAGCGTTCCTATACGCCACTAATATAAACCTTATATAGTAGAAAGTTAGTTATAAGATTATCTGCTACTGTTCTTTGTTAACGTTGCATTTAAGTGTTATCTTCTTCTATTTATTCTGTTAGACCTTTTGTATAATAACCTAATTAATATATATACTTTTAAACTTATTGTTTTGCACTGCTATCTTCTCTAGATGCAAGCTATAATGTTAATAGTAGGTTACGCGCTCTCTGTTTAGTTGCTTATGCCCTAGACCCTTAACTGCTCTGTAGTTGCTGTAGTCCTTAATTATAGTACTATTATTGTTAATACCTTTTGTCTAATGTACTAGAGCTATTAGACCTAGCTCTAGCTTTGCGCTAACTACCTTCTAGACTCTAACTTCTTCTTCTACCTCTTTGTTACTTATGCTCTGCAGATGTTTTCGCTAGCCTTAGTATCTAGAAGGATAGTTTTCGCAGCTGCGTTTCTTATAGCGTAATCTAGACTGCAGTTTAGTAAAGCTTCTAGAGCAGAATTAGCAAGAATATCTTCTTATTCAGTTGTTCTGCACATAGCTAGGCAGCATTTAGCTATAAGCTTGTAAATGTTTGTTAAAGTTTTTATACAAACAGATCTAGTCCTTCTTATTGCAGCCTTTATTGTTGCAACAAAGTGTCTTGTTGTTCCTAGAACCTTGCGCTCTTAGCTAGGAGTAGCTACTCTAGAAAACTAAGTCTTTAATAATAGGTATCACTGCTATATTTCGCGTGCACAGATTAGCAGCAAGGAAATTTAATCTAATAGGCTATTGTTAATTACAAGGACGCAAGGGGAACATAACATGTATAAACTAGAAGCTATTTAGCTATTACAAGGCATATGCGTAATAAGTAGATACTAGAGCCTTATACTATAGGTATATAGTATTACGCGCTAAGCTAGTTAGTAGTGTAGTATATAAAGCGCGTAGGCACTTTACATATTATTATTTATATAGAGTAAACAGTGTCTATATACTAACTTCGTTAACTAGGCCTATAGATATAAAGTAATCTAGCTTTCTAAGATATTAGCCCTTTAAACTTTACTATTGCAAATAACTATCCTACTAAATAAATAAGCATCCTCCTTAATAGATAAGCATTCTTCTTAGTAAGTAAATATTCTTTGTTTACATTGTAGTCTAGTGTTACAAAGGTTGTCTTTGTGCTAAACTATTTACAAACATAATCTGTCTAGAATAACATAGCAGTACATAAGCCTAAACCTTAATTCCTAAAGCACTATTATTTGTACTAATGCTTTACTTTTCTTTACATGTAGCAATCTAGTTGTTATAAGTGTTTTAGAAGACTAAGTATAAATTAGGCTTAGCACGCTAAGCTAATTGCATTAACCTAGGTTAATGCAACAGAATAATGTATTATAGTAAAGAGATTTATCTTTTGCATATAACACAGAATTAAAAATACATTATACTAAGTAGTTTCTATACAATATAAAGAATACTAGCGTAGCTCTAATTCACTAGTTATTATATGCTTTAACTGTTAACGTTGCTAGAGAAATCTACATCGCAAATCTCTCTTAGCCTAGCATTAAAAACCTTGCATTACAACTTGTTGCAATTAATCCTTAAGCAACGCCTATTATCTGTAACACTAAATTCTCCCTTTTATAAGAATTAGAGCTGCTGTTGTTAGCACCTATTACTTGTTAGTCACTTAAAGACTGCGTAGTGTAGCTTATTAAGGCTACTATGCAGTAAAGATCCTTGTAGTTCCTAGGCTAAACAGAACAAGAAGCGTGTAGGTAGCTTGTCCTACTTAAGCCTATAAGGTGTTAACTTTTTAAAACTGCAACACATGTAAACGGACGGCCCTTACTACTATTGCAGCAAAGACAGTCTAAATAGTATAGGCAGTTCTATTTAGGAAGCTTTAGTCTATTTGCTAGTTTTCTATAATATAGCTAGTAATGTCTTTTATATTTTTATATAACAATAGTGGTGTATTATATAAGCTATGCAGCAGATTATAGTAGAACTAATCTTAACTATCTATCTCTCTTATCCTTGCTGGCCTCTTGTATTTATTCTAGAATCTTAACTAGTGTTTGCCTGTGTAAACTATTCTCTCTATATCTAGTATTAATGTTATATTAGAAGACATTATACGCAGTATTTCTCTGTCTAGGTTAATTATGCTTTTATTAGGCAATAGATGTCTAGTGGACATAGAATAAGAGCTGTTAGACAAGAGTAGGTGCAGTGTTAGTTAAGTAGTTACTAATAGCTGTAGTTGCTAAGATAGTAGGAACTTATAGTTTAGATGTGTAGAGTTACTCTGCGCCTACAGAGCAGCATTATACAACTAAGGCTTAGAACTAAAAAAAAGCACACGCTATTAGCGAAATTAGCTTATATACATATAATAAGAAGATAGACTTTATTAGACTACAAAAGGTGTGCTCTTATGTCTTTGCCTATTTTAAAGACTAGAGTGTATACGCCTTACTTAAATCCTGTTAATATGTCTAGCGTTTTAACTAAAAACAGCACTGCTTAATTACATGCCTAGCTGTTAGACACAAGTTTGCATCTTCTTTAATCCCTAATATCTTCTAAGCGCATAGGCGGAACGTCTTTAAGACAAGTATATAACTAGCAGAATAGCTAATTATAATTACAGGTTCTAGCTACCTTCTGCATTATCTTCTTATACTCCTGCCTAGTTATGCCTCACTTGCTATTCTTCTTAGGGCTTAGCCTATTGTTTATTGTGATTAGGTTGTAATAAGTGTTTCCTTTGCTTTAAGGCTGCTGTTCTGCCTTGGCATTAAGGAGGCTAGAAGAGGGACGAATGTTAGTTGGCGCGCATTTAGCTTTTAGATATGCGAAGACTATAGCTCAAGACAATGTGCACAAAGTTGCTAAAGTAATTACTAAAAAGCGTGACAAGGCTGCTGTGACACCTACATATAACAAGATTAGCTTTCTCCTACTCCTAGCACTACATATGCCGCTCTTAGAGCAGGTTACAATACTAATTAGTTAAGTTGCTTATGCTGCTAGAAATTAATTAGGCTGCAAGCAATAGAGAGTAAGCTAGAGTGCCTACATATAAGTAGTTAGACATTAGAATCTCTATATACATAATAGAAAGGGTTTTATAAGTACCTAAGTAACACTTATCTCCTTGTCTACAGCTTAGTGCTGTTATTATTTAATTAAAGTTATATTGTAGTGCAAAGTGTAGATAACAGCGCTATAGTGTACTAGAGTGTGTAGGCCTTAGCACGCGCTACTACCCTGCGTTAACTAGAGCATAGTGCTACTATTGCTAAAGTTGTATATTTTGCTACAATGCAGGCCCTAACTAATCTTGCCTAGGTATTAGGTATAGTGTGTGTCCCTTATATACTTGTACTTAACTAACGAGTTAGTTGCGCTAACCTTAAGTCTAGATTAAAGAAGCAGTTCGTTTTATTAAGACTAAATACCTAACTAATGCTAACAGTTTTGTTTACTAAGCAGCATATACAGGTAGGACTGCGACCTTGTTAATAAGACTATTATTGTTTATTGCTAATTCTTCCGCAGCATTATATACTCCTACCTACCTTAATAAGTATAAGAGTCTAGCCCTATCTAGTTTTAAGAGAAGCTAAAGGGCTAAGGGCGTTACGCTAGCCTCTTATATAGCTTAGTCTTCTAAGCTAGTATATTAATTATCTATCTAGACAACTAGTTAATCTAGTTGTCCTATATCTGCTTTTTAGCAAAATGGTTAAGAAATAGATATCTTTTACTAGGCCTTGCCTAGACCGTTACAATAAGCTTACGCAACTAGCAGTTTTATCTTATTTAAACTGCAACACGCAGGCCAACAAACTATCCCCTTAAGGTTAAGACTATAGCAAGACATTAAAGCACAAGCAGACTAACAGTCTGCTATAGAATAGGCAATATTTAGTTCCTATTATTATGCATAAGCAGCGCTCTAGCTACAACCTTAAGCTGTAGAGATAGAAGAACGTGTATAACACTTCTAATACGCACAAGTATAGTTAGATATAAAACACTAGTATACGTGTATTAGAGCTATGCTAGACAAAGAGCTTAGAAGAGGCTAGGGCTAAGTAAACTTTCTAATATATATAACAAACCTAGAAAACTACAGAAGAATAGCACTTAAATTAGAGATTAAGGTTTAGAAACTACTGTGTATTGTGTATACATCTTCTACTAACCCTAACTCTAAGCTTACTTGTTGTTGTGACTTGTACTGCGCGAACTACATTAATAATACTAAGGTTCACAACTCTTTCTGTTAGCATAGCGTTGCTTGCAAAAATAACTAATAGTAGGACAACTTCTGCACTGTTTACATTGTTGTAAGCTATATAAATTAAGAACAGCACCTATGCGCTACAATGCACGCTAGCCCTCCTTAGAACTAAGGTATAACAAGAAACAACTACATGTTTATTTTCTACTTACTAACTAAACTAGCTTCTATGTTCTACTCTAATAACCCTAGCTCTGTTATTACTACACAAATGCTTAAAATGTTCTACAGCTTACTTCTTAGTAGAATAAATTCTACATAGGCCTCTACAAGCGCCTTAGGCACTAACTATACAAATGCTACTAATAGCTTGTTCACTAGCTTGTTAGAATTGCCTAACGTAAGCTATATTAAGAGCATGACTAAGTACTTTATTAACTACAAGGTGCTCTGCACAGCGCTGAATTACATAAGTATGCTTAAGTTAAATACAACAAATCTAATATCTAGAGTATATTAAGGGTGCATAACTTCTAAAAGACATGTTTAGCAATAATTTTAAGACAGCTATAAAGCTGTTCTAAGAAGGTAAGTTATGCAACGCATATGTAGGACTTATACTAACTTACTATGTTGCAGTAATTGCCCCTAGACACTCTACTAGCAATAAGTACCTTGTAAACATGTAGAATAACACTGCATTAGATGCAATCATCACATTAGCATACTAAAACGCAGCTAGAGAGGACAATCTAGAGGGCTATATAGAGCGCAAGTCACTTAAAGACAACTTTAAAGACATAGAGGACATTGCTAGTAGAGCTAAAAGTTAGCTTAGCTTGCTTACTTAGGTTGTAAAGGGTGTACAAGACGCTACAGCTAAGAGCACTAAGGATGTTACTAATAGAGCCTAAGGTTAGCTTAGCTTACTTGCTTAGGTTTTAAAGGGTGTACAAGACACTGTAGCTAAAGACACTAAGAATATTACTAGCAGAGCCTAAAGTTAGCCCTACTTACTTACTTATGTTTTAAAGTATGTACAAGACGCTGTAGACAAGGACACTAAGGATGTTACTAACAAAGCTAAAGGTTAGCCCTACCTGCTTAGAGAGCTTCTAGACATTTTTAAGAAAGACTGCTAAGCAAACACTCTTAAAATAGACAATACTACTAGCAAACACGTTAATACAGACAAGCATTATAAGCTAATAGATAAGACCTAAAGCAGGAGGAAGCTACTGTGTTTTAGATATTTAGGTTAACCTTTAGCGCTGTAGTAAGTTTTATTACGTATCTTTATACTTATATAGGCTCTAGTTTAAATATCTCTTGCGCGTCCCTTTATTAGGAGAGCACAATCTCTTTAACTAACACTAGATATTGCATAGCTAGCTAGAAAAGTATTAAAAAGGTTTTGTTATATACGTTTCTTTTAGTCTATTCTTGTCTATTATTACTTTTCTTTATAACATATAGCCCTTCTAGTCCTACAGTTTCCTTGTTAAATCTAATTTCTGTCTGTATCTTAGTCTCTCTTAGCTCCTCTTGCTTTTTAAGCTTAAGTTTGCCCTTGCAACTCTGCATTCTGTCTGCCTCTTCTATTGTCTATAAATATTTTTGTGATTTGCTACGCGTTTTCCTGCGTAGATTTAGTTGCGTTAGAGTTTTTACTTTCTTTCACTTACGTTGTTCTGCTAGCGCAGAGCATCGCTAAGGTAAACAAATAGTCTTTCTACTATTATTACACTCCTACTATTACTACACTCCTACTATTACTATACTCCTACTATTACTACACTTCTACTACCACCTAGCTTATAAAGAGACTACTAAGAGACAGCAATCTCTCTACTTCTATAATAGCTACTAACGTTGCAAAGCTGCGTGCTTACTTTATTATTATAAGTTCTATTCTAAACAGTGCTCCTACTAAATTCCTAACCATTAATAGCTGCGCAACTAGGCGTTCCCTCTTGCCTTACAGATAGCTAATAGCAACGTAGTAGCTGCTCTTTACACGCTAATCTCTATTCTTGCAGATAAAGTTACTAACATTGTAGACATTGTAGCTTAAGTGCACAAGATGCTGTAGGATAAAGCTACAAAGAAGTCCTGCCTTAAAAGCAAACACTATGCTAGTAAGTGCACCTTACACTTACTCTACAAATTAATACTAATAGATAATAAGAAGACAAGTCTATCTAGTTTACTAAGGACGAGGCTACTAATAGCAACAACAGCAAGTTCTCTAAGAGCAGTAACAACTAGGCTACCTAGGGTGCTAAACGTTTGTCTTCTAATAATATTAACTAGCCTGCTAAGCGCTCTCTTCGCTTAAACATGCATAAGTCTAAGACTAACTCTAGAGATAGAGACTAAGTAAATAATAACGTTAACTTTACTCTATCTAAGAGCTTTGTCACTACTAAGGCCTATAGCACACCTTAGAAAGTAATGCAGGTTTACTTTCTTTCTACACTAGTGCAGAAGCTAAAGCACAAGAAGAAGACTCCCTAGTCGCCTATTAACATTTAGGCTATAGTTAAGGATCAGGTAATTAAGCAGGAGCAAGTTAACAAGTCACTCAACAAGTTATCTAACTAGGATAAGAAGAAGAAGAAGAAGAAGCGATACGCACTGCCTACCTAGGCAAGGCCCTTTAAGTGAGGCTATGCCCAGCGCTGAGTACAGATAGAGAAACAGCACTCTTAGCATAAACTATTAGACAACTATAAGCATAGTCTGCAGGAAAGTAGGAGGGAAATAAAGATAATATCCTAGAACAGTTATTAGACTAGAAGTAGAGCATATTAGATAATACTAAGCTCTTAAAGCTTTGTCTCCTAACCCTGTACAATAGACTTAAATAAAAATAGACTTAACAAAGCTACCTGCCTTCTTTGCGCCTATTTAATGCTACAACTTCTAGTGTCTTATAACTTACTTGCAGCTCACTATAAACATACTCTAAAGCTTTTCTAGAATATGCGCATCTTTAATTAAGGATATTAACTGCTTAGCACTGTAACCCTACGCTACTTCTATTACAGATAAGGTGTTAAAGTCTTTGCTACACTTTTCTACTACCTTGGCTAGTTTGTTAGCTTTAGCTTGTGAGCTAGCGTAAAGAGACTTTAGCAACAGCGTTGCTGTTAGTGCTAAGATCTGCTGCTTTTTAGTGCAATGCCTACAAGCTCTTGCTAGTAATAAATTAGGTGCCCTTAATCTGCTAGAAATTTTAATTCCTATGCTATTACATTATTAGTGCAGTACCTGTTAACAAATTAGCCTACATTGTTATTTTAGAACAGAGACACTGCTATGCTTACTTTAATAATTTTGTTGTTAGTACGTTGTAATAGGGTTAACTTAGTTCTACTACTTTCTCTTTAATCTATTTATATAATAGTTTGCGTGTCTTCTGTAGGCCTAGCAAAGATACTACTATGTAATAAGCTTCTACTTATAACGTGCTAGCCTAGTAATACTACTTTTGTCTACAGTGTGTTCCTAGCTAAGTGCATATAATATCTAACGTTGTAGCTGTTATTAATATAGCAAAATTACACATAACAGGCTTATACGCACTAGCTTTATTAAGAAACTAGCTAGTTCTTAACTCTAAGCCTATAGTTTCTTTCTTCCTATCTCTTTTTATTATGCAAGACCCTTATCTGCTCTACAACCTTAATAATCTAGAGGCTACTAGCAGCGTTGCTAAAGTCCGCGCAGCTTTTAGTCTAGATTAGAAGAAAATATTCCTTATTAGTGCTAGCATCCTAGTATCTGCTAGATGTAGAGCTTCTTAAACATTAACTACGTGTTCTATGCTAACCACAAGTTAGTAGAAACCTTCAATTAAAAGAATGGATATATACGCTTAAAGGGTAGCAAGTTTACACTTAATAGCAACACTCTATAAAACAACGTTAGAGCTGCAGCAAACTTAGACGTGTTTTAAAAGATAATAGGGCAAGCATAATAAGCTAAGCCTATAAAGTTGTATTGCATGCTTAATATGTTTACAGAATAAGGAGATAACATACGCATCTATATACAAAATATTAACTACTTTAAACTACGCTGTCTAGCTCTATTAGTTTATCTACTGCATAGAAACAATTACGCCAATGTTGTATAGATGTATAGATTACTTAGCTAAGTTAGATGTAATCTCTGCTAGCACGTAACTAATCTAAATCTGTTAATGTTTAGCAATAAGTTTCCCTTATGTCTAAATTATCTCGTGAAACATTGTGAACCTTAAAACCAACAGACGCGCGAACATCAACCTTAACTTAAGGCTAGAGTAGCAAGTATGTTGCGTCTATATGTGCTTCTATATAGCAATTACGCAGATATATAGAGTGCTTTAGATTTTACTAAAGTTTAGTAGTATAATCTTTGTAAAAGCCCTCCTAAAACTATTGTAGTGGCTAGTACAAATCTTAAGATTTCTAACTAAAAAGCTTTTGTAATAGATCTGTGTTCTGCAGCTTATTAATACTACAAGCATTTAACAACAATATAGGTTAATCTAGTTAATATACTATCTACACTTTGTAAAAGAAACATCTTTAACTATGCTATAATAGGTTCTGCTAACAAGTTCACTAAGTTTGTTGCGCCTTGATAGAGGGAAGCGAATCCCTTAAATCTACAGAGCAAGGCACATAGTGCAACCCTTCCTAACAATACAAGAATAAAGAAAGGAGAGGAAAGCTTTACAACTATAGGGAATAGATTATTTCTATATTAGTATCTAAAGTAAAGGCATTTGTAAACTCTACGTGACTGCAGTAACAATATAAACAATATAAAACAAACCCTAGTTCTATTACACATAGCTAATACACCTCTAAGCATCTAATCTATGCTTATATTAATTCCTTACAAAAACTTGTTCAACTTTATAAGCAATAAAAGTACAGGCACTAGCTACGCTACACACAGTATAGAGGTTAAAGCTTTAGTTTTTAAACTAAACGTTTTTCTAATCTTTGCCCTAACCTTCTTATTTAGGTATATTAGGTTGTGGTCAACTATTTGTATATTAAGATAAGGGTCTAGTGTTGTAATGTTAACCTCTTCTACAGATAAATCTGTCTAGTTTAGATTTAGGCATAGCATAGTGTTGAGGTAGGCCTATAGCTTAGTAAGCAACTTTACTTGTGCTAGGCCTATTAGTAGAGGTAATTTAATACTCTTAGACTCTATAATAAGCCTTGCTATCTTATAACTAATTCCTTTAATAGCACTTGAAATCTGAAGAGGGCATTTAAAACAGAGACTAAAAAGCCTAAGCATGTACATTATACGCCTTAGCCTAAACCGCTTAGAGCTGTGCTAGTTAGCAGGTAACTGTTTAGGGTTAAACAGGATTAACTTACATCTAAAAGGCTAATAGTAGAAGCATTATTGCAAAGCTCTAGCTTAGATTAAGGATAGTGCACTACATACTAGTAGCAGCAGTGTTCTAATTTTAACTGTTAAGTAGAATCTCTGCTTCTTACTTCTTGTTAGCTATCTTGCAACACTGCATTATGTACTTAACGATTACAGTCCGCAGGATCTTCTTATTTAAGGTGCCTTCCTTTGCCCTGCCCTTAACCTCTTTAAACTTAAGCTTAGCTTTAAGCACCTTGTTATTTAACTTCTATACTTAATAGAGCTTTATGCGCAAACACAGCCATTTGTACACTAGAGTTACCTTTAGTGCATATTAAATAATGTTATCTTCTACCTCCTGCTTGCTATGCAACGTAAGGGCCTTAGCTATATAAAGCATTGCAATTTTTAACAAGTTGTAGCTCTTAGATTACGCTACTACATAAAGCTTCTGTGTGTACAACTATAGCTTTAGGAGTAATAGATCCTACTTTACAAAGAAGGTTCCTACGCTTATTACGCTAGAGATGTCTAAGGCTCTGCACAGCGCCTTTGTAAAACTAACTAAGTAGTTCTTCTTACCTGTCCCTGCAGGGATTTCCTTGAAATAACCACAGTTCTAATAGCAGTTTGCCTAGGACAAGAACGTTCTCTAACAGGCTATAATAAGTTAAACTGTCCTCTTATTATTATTGTAGATTAGGAGCTTTAGGACGTAAACCAGGCCTATTGTAGGGTTATTAGCAGGTTAGAAGGCTACTAGCTTAAACTAGTAGAGGTTATTGCCTCTTAGTTCTTCCTAGAGATTGAGTCCAACTTCATGTATTAATTAGCTTAGGTGTTAAACATATTTATTTTTTAATATACACCTTCTTTATTAATATTATGCTCTTTAAGTACATAATTAAGAATTGAGCGTATACAGCGCAATGTTTCTACCTATTAGACTAGATTGCTAATATGTTTTTATATTACTAAGTTTATAAGAGCTGTAAGCTATTTCTTCTTAGCAGTTAGCTTTAAGCATACCTTAGGAGATATACCTGTTTTAGCTGCTTATCTTTGTTAAGATTGTAGGCTCCTTTATCTAAGCCCCTAATAATCCCTACTGCCTTAGCAGCTTTATTAAGCAAGCTGTCCCTATCTAACTCTAAATTAGATTCTTAGGCAAAGTCTTTGTTGTTGTTGTTACTTTCTCTTCTGTTGTCTAACTCTTTACTCTAATCCTACTGTTAAGGCTGCTAATTACGCAGTTGCAGACTAGAGCGTTGTAATATATAAGGCAATAATCTTGCTGTAGCAGCTAGAGCTTGTAGATACTTACGTTGTAAGGTTATTTTCCTGCCTAGCAATAATGTTAAAGTTAGATCTTTTAACTTGCAGTAGTGTAGCAATGTAGTGTTTATAATAGGTGCGCGTAGTAATAAGTAAACAAATAGAGCACTAAGCCTTTAAAACAAACACTGCGTTGCTGCACTACTACTCTACCTACTATTACTACAACGCTGCCTACCTACAACTACTACCTTCCTTAAATTTTCTAGACATTTCTATAGCTGTTACCTATTTCCTACATTATAAGGGACTGCGTGCGCCATGTCGCGCATCACTAAAAATAACAATAGCTAGGCTAACTAGTCTCTCTAGGCTAACTAGTCTCTTAAGCTAGATAACGCAGAAGCGCAGAGGGTCGCAATAATTCCTTTTAATAAGTAGATAGTCCCTATTAATTTAATTAACCTTAAGAACAGTGGCGCGCTCCTAACGCAGCTTACTTAGCAGTTCTAAGAAGCAAGTCTATCCTAGTCTGCAGGTGCGGAATATTGTTTAATCTCTTACTTAGTTCTTGCTAACAACTACAGCTGCATAAAACAATAGTTGAATATACCTAAACTAGCCCTAGGTTAGCAGAGATGGTTGTTGCTGCTACTAGCGCCTTTGTGTTTAGCAGAGCGTAGCTTAAGAAAATAAGCAGTTTAATTGTTATTAATGTCCTAGTTAACTGCTTGCCTATTACTTAGATAGATTGCTAGATAAAGGTAGACTTACTAAGGGCGCAGAGTCTAGGCATAACAAAAGAAGGCGCACGCAAAATTATTAATTAGTTCTTTAAACTACTGCTAAACTTTTTGTCTACTATTGCTCTTGCCTTGTTACTTATCCTAGCTGCATTTGTCACTACTAGGCTGCTGCTTACAGAAGAGCGAAGGTTTCTAAACATGCTCTTAAATGCCTATATGTATCTCGCTAGTCACATTAACTGTAACGCTATCTAGTAGTTCAAGGAGGACCTTGTCTTACGCCTTTGCAACACGCAGGTTGCCTAATATAACCCTTCCTACTATAACAACACTGCTCTTAACCTAGAGCAAGGCAACATGCTTGTACAGCAGCACTTAAACTTAGTCCCCTTTAGAGACTATAATATCCTTATTACTACAAACCTTATTATAGCTACTTATAACTGCTAGGGCTACATTAATCTGCTAGGCTGCCTAAAGTAAGTTAAGAATAATAATATAGCTAGTATTAACTACTATATTCTTGCCCACAAGGCAGCTATACAGTTTAGACACTTTTAGGTAGTTTTAACCTACTTCTAAGTGCTAAGCCACACTTCTAAAGTAAGTAGTTAGGATAAGAAACACTATATTAATTATGTCTTAAGTGCCTTTAGTGTAGTCTGTGTGTACAACACCTTTATAGCCCTTATCTTAACACTTAACTAAGTAGGCAGGTGCTACCTTAATATAGATATAATATTAATTAACACTATTACATCTAACATTAACTAGAGTAATTACTAGGGTCTAGACTAATAATGCGCGTTTTGCATTGCTAAGCGCTTTTATGTAGAAGGATACAGTACGCCTTTGTTAAAGTTTAAAGCATTTATTAAGACTGTATAGACATACTACTAGCTATACTACAACTATCTATACATGCTTTTTGTTCTTAATCTACTATCTAAGTAAGCATCTACTATTTAGGTGACTTTTGTACTAGGCTAATCTTTTTGTTAGGTAGAGCACTTATAGGTTTAGCAGTTTTATTCGCATACTAGACTTGCTTAAAGAAGTGCACCTAGAGTTTAATAGAGTTTTTACAAGAAAGCTAATAGCTGCAAGTAACCTTATTAATTAGTTCCTAGCGTAAGACTCTATAGCTAAAGGTACACTAAATTCTTTAGTTCTTCCTAAGAACATAAAGCTTCTAAGTGTTTATGCAAAGGATAGCTATACCAGTATACTAAACAGTATTAAGCTAATTCTATTAAACATCGCTAATAGATAGCGTTAAGAGGCTAGCTTTAGATAGTACTTCTAGGATAGTTAACATTAGAGGTTTCTTCGCGTAGTGTTTTCCTAGCTAGCTTTAAGTTGCAGTGTAGTGCTCTAAGGCCTATCTCTCTAGCAGTAATTGCTGCTCTTTCTCCTGCGTTCTTTATTTTCTTAGCTAGCCTTAGGTCGTAGTGTAGTGCTCTAAGGCTTATCTTCTACAGTAGTTTGCTTCTGCTAACAATTGCACAACTATATAACTATGCCTATTATGTTGCCCTATTACAATTACGTAATGTTACTCTAAGTAAGGACCTCTACACAAGCAAACTGTGCAAGAACTATTATATGTTTAATAGCTTACTAGAGTCTTATGCAGTGTTATAGTACTAAAGAACTTACTTTAGGTGTATATTACTTGCCTGCAAGCACATTGCGCAGTCTTATCTTAGTATAGTTATATTAAGTAAACAATAGAAGGGGAAGTTAAGGCGTGTTAAACATGCGCTAGACGTTAAGATAAACGCAAGCTAAACTAGTTTAGCTAATCTACTTTTAGCAGGGTAGGTGCCACAAGCCCCTTGCACTTAGAAGAAAGAAATACTATACCTTAACACTACTAAAGTAAAGGCTGCTAATTCTAAGGACTACTTCTCTAATGCTCCTAATAAGCAGCGCTGGTAGATTTTAGTTGCTGCCTGCTTTAAGTTAAAGCACAGCGTAGTCTTAAAAGCTAGACTTCCTATCTATAGTAGAAGATCTAATGCCTACCAGCAGTACAGTAAGAGGCCTTAGATCTACTAGGGCAATCTTGCTAATAGAAGAGAGCTTGTTTTTCACAATTATCTAGATAAGTTTAGGGATTAGTAGTTTGGAGTGCTAAAGGCCTAAAGCAGAACAGGCAACTGCTATAGCACAATGCCTAGCGTCCTGCTTATTATTATAAGCAGAGGTAAGCTAATTTAGTTAATTGCTCTAAGGTATAGTAAGAACGCTAGCAATTGTTTCTCTCTTATATTATTAATTAGGATACTCTTTTACTGTAAGCTGCGCCTAACTAGTAGCAATAGCTGTTTGCTTACCTATATTAATTAACACACCTCTAACTACCTACTTTAAAACTTCTAACACTATACTACTACACTTTGTCTACCTACCTGCCTGCCTACAGTCTTGCTACAGCTTTACTGTTACACCCTTTTTAGTTGTTAACAACCTCTACAATAGTTAGTATTAGTAGCGCCCTTATGCCTAGTTATGTTAACATTAATTTTTACAACACGCTTAACCTTAACCCCTACATCTCTCTGTTGTAGACAATAGTTAAGCTAAGGCATTAAATGCTCTAAGTCGCCCTTCGCATCTATCTAGACAAGTTAGTTAGCTTTAACGCCCTACCTAGCGTTAACTTCCCTGTCCTAACAGACTTCCTTAGTAGGCTTGCAATAAAATTACCTACTAAGCAAGACATTATTATCGCAAACCTCAACTTAAGGGCTAAGTAGGGTTTGGCGAGCACATAGGACATGTTCAACGCTATTAGACAATAGGCACTAGCACTATGTTTATTTGTGCCTTCTCCTTCTCCTCCCCTTACGCCTTATTAGCCTCTTTAATCTTATCTGTTAACTCTTCTATTGTTTAGTTAAAAGCCCTGTCTATATACTACGCTACACAGCTCTAATAGGCATTTATACAACCTCTACACACTGCTTTTTATATTACATAGATTTTAGGTTAGCGCGCCTAGCACGTCTAATGTCCTAGCCTAGCCTTAGCCTAAGCCTTAGCGCGATGAATCCCTAAGTGCTAGAGCATCTTGTTGTTAATTAGGCGCGCCACCTAAGGTTGTCAACATTAGCAATAATAACAACAATAACATTATTAAAATTAGTAACAACAATGCTAAGCTGTAGTAAAGTTTCCCTATGCTTAGCAACAGCGATTTGCGGCTTTTACTAGTTAAGCTTAAGATTTTCAATACAGCTTAACACTTAAAAGCCTACAAAGGCTAGCTATATCTTTCTAACGCTTGTCTGCTAACGCTTCTATAATCACTATTATAGTTGTTTAGAAGAAAGGATAGCTCTTGCAAGTGTTCTTAGAGTATGTTGTTACAGTCTTGCTCTACTAAACAAGCACCTCTATTTCGCTTCAAGTATAGTGCAAGGACATTAACAGCAATAGGCTTAGTTCTTAGTTAGATTCTTAGGCAAGTTTAATTAGCAGAGCAGATATCTTTGCTATAAGGTATTACTTCAGCATCTTCTAAGACATGCGTAACAAAGACCTACGTAAGTTTATACATAACATAGTTAAGTTAAAGAGCTAAATCCTTCCTACTTACTAAGAGCGACATAGTTAAGAGATAGGCAGGGGTACTTATAGACTTTAGAATTTTTAGTAGTTTACTTAATCTTTTAATGTATTAATCTTCTTATAGTTAAGTTAGGTAGCAGCGACATTAACACTAAAACAGGTAACGTTTTTTAATAAGGGATATTTTAACTTAGCAACTCTTAAAGATGTACATTTATAATAGTTTGTTACAAATTAACCTAACTAGCTATACTCCCTAAAGACAGATAAAAATGCTTAGGATATTAGGACTGTATACGCCTAACTAGAGTAAGGAGAAACCTAAAGATACTAACACAGCTATATGCTAAACAGCGCTCTTCTCTCTCCTTGTCTGTCTAAGTCTGCTCTTCTTAACTGCCTTATTAACCTTCTTTTGCTGCTATGTATAGTTGTCTGCAAAATTACATATCCTGCACTTAAACGCCTATTTAATCTCTACGCCCTTAGTCTCCCTATTGCCCTTCTACTATGCTATCTTGTTGTTAATGTACCTCTTGATAATGGCTGTGTTATATACAGTGAGCTCACTGCTAATTACATCCCTAGTCTTTAAATAGCAGAACTTAGCATAGAAAATTAATAAGAGACTACTCTTTTGTACGCATAGTTGTAGTTGTGACAGCAAGCGCATAAAAGGCGTTACTATAGAGCTATAAGATCTAGCGTCTAAAGCTTCTTTTATATAGCCTATGCAACACCTTAGCCTTACGCAATCTTGCCGCTAGAGCGTATCGCGTAAAGCTAAGAGATTACTACTAGTCTACTAGCTAGACTCTGCAGAGGATGCAAAGACAGTCTAGAGACAATTATTACAAACAGGCAACAGACAAGAAGAGTTTAAAGTTTAAACTAATTAATTTATTAATTGCTAGTAGAAGGCTACTACTAATTAGTAAAGATATACTACATGCTTAGCACTACTCTAGTGCACCTATAAACCTAAGTTAAAGACTATAAACTATAATACTGTAAAAACGCCTATAAAAGTAACTAAATATCTATTACTAACTAGAAAGTTGTTGTAAGGCTAGTATTAAGAAGTGACAAGCTTAACTGCGCTTACTACAGAGACAGCAGGTAAGCTAGATGTTCTTAGACTCTATAATAGTTTAGTAGTTAGTTATGTAGAGTAAGGTGTAGCAAGACACATAGATAGCAACACGCTTAGCATAGATAGCGCAGAGTTAGAGTTTAATGTCCTTAAAGAGTAAGATAAGGTAAGCCTTAACTAACTCCTAGAGAGCGCTAATAGCAGAGGACTAGAAGCAGACATCTAACTTAATGTCCTAAACAATCTCACAAACAAGACGCTGAAAGGGCAGCTTACAGATAAGGAGCTTAGTTAACTTCTAGTAGCAATAGATCTTACAGAGAGCGACGGTACTAGGCTTATAGCAGTAAAGCTTCTTAACACTACTAGTTAATAGTGCGGACTTGCAAGCTGCCTTAGAAGCAAGCCGCTTACGTAGAGCTATACTACTAGTAGACTTACCTATACTATATATTATTAATATGTTAATATAAGTGTGCAATAGGATAATGTGCAGCGCAGGAGACAAGGTAGCAATAGCAACACTAAGGTGTAGCAGCAACAGTGCAGGTTAAGTAGGTAGAGAGATAAATAAGAAAGGCGCTTACTAGCAGTCTGCTTAGTGTAGGCTATAGTAGAAGATAACTTGTATACGTGTGTAGCAATAAAGATAGGTATTAAGGCTAGAAAGTAGAGCTAGTGTAGTAGATAAGAGAGGGAGAAGAGCAGGCGATGTAAAGAGTGTTACATAACTTATAAGATTATTATACATGTCTTTCTATAATGTAGCTAAACAAAAGTGAAAATCTATCTAACTAAATAACTAAAGGGTATACTTAGATCTGCTGCTTGTAAGTAACAGAGAAGATAAGTACAAGGGGTTAGTTTTCTATGCTAAAAGAGCGGCTACAATGCTCTGCGCCTGCAGAGCAACGTAGAATACAAACATAGCTTAGTAACATATTTATATTTATATTCTACGTCTCTAGTTCTTTATAAACAGATATGCATAATAGCCTATACTCTACCTTAATAAGTTTTAAGCAACAACTTAATTGCTACAATCTAGCGTATTAATAAGCATAGAGCTTTCCTAGCTAATAAGCAGCTGCAAATACATACAGGGTATATCTACAACATGTAGAGCTAGCGCGCGCACTAGCACAATTATAACAAACACTAGGTACCTTTAGAATACAAAGTATAGTTCTTAAAGCATTACTACTATACTAGTTTAACACAACTCTTATAGCTCGCGCAGAGCCTAAAAACGCTAGAGCTATTATTAACTGTTCTAAAATCTATTTAGGATTGCAAGTAGCGCTTAACATGTATAAGCAAAGGTATAGACTCTTATATTAAACTGCTTTGTGCGCTTATGCCTCTAACAATAACTACAGTATAATTAATTAGCCTACTAAGGTATTTAACATTATATTTTCTACTATTAATAATAAGCAGGGTGCATCTGCTTGTAAACTAAAAAGCCTCTTATTACTAGCTGTTTTTAAGTTGCTTAAGAAGCTTAGCTAAATATGTAAACAACACAGTGTCGCAGCCTATGTCTATAAGACAAACCTTTAAATTAGTTCTTATCTTAGCGCACCTGTGCTTCTACTGCTAGGACTTAATTAGTGCTTATGTAATAGTACAATTTGATTTAGAGAATCTGTATAGATAGTTGCCTAAGGTAACAATACCTGTGCTATTAACGTTATAGTCTTCCTTGAATAGGCACTTAAATTAGGCTGTTAGCGTAGAGATATTAAACTAATTAGTAATTAAGCTGCGTTGCCCAAGCCTTCCATAATGTACCACACAATAATGGCTTAAATAAGGTTAAGAACAATTAATAAACAAGTAAAAGATAAGCTTTAAAACTATCTCTCTAAAGCCTTGTAGGAGTAGGACCCCCTATTATTGCGTTTAGGTAAATTGCGAGGTATTAGAGCAATTGCTAGCATTTGTTAGCAAGGTCTTTAGAGCCTTTTATACACTATAATAGATGTCTTGCACTACTGCAACAACAACATCTTGCTGCTAAGACCTAACATTTGTCGCTAAACTAGCTATAGTGTTAAGATGTTATAAAACAACTAAGATCTCTATCTAAACATAACTCTAGTTGAAATCATTTAATGTACGTTTCTGCTAAAAAACCCTACAGGCAACATAAATTAAGACAAACATAGCAATATGCAAGTCCTATTCTACTAATGTCCTAGGAATAAATCTACTTGTTTTTAACTACTAACAACACACTGCATAATTCTAGACTTGCCTCTACTACTACTCTATGTTCTACTTAGTAAGGGAATTCTACTCTTAAACAAAAAGAAATCTTGTAAATAGGGCAGTGATCTTACTATAGATATCTTTGTTAGAACTAAGAGCTGCAGTATCTAACTTATATAAAATGTTGTTAGTATAGCCTTTTACTATAAATAGCTATATACCTTACAGCACTTTGTTAGTTAAGTTACGCAACTAGAGGGCATTAAAGGGTTTCTAGGCAAGCAAGTACTGCAGTTTAATTTAAGAACCTTAACTAGATAGACAGCATTTACTAAGAGTCTAAATATTAAATAGTATCCTTAAGTTGTGCTTGTAGTCTTCTGTATAGACAAGAAGAGTATTACGCAATGCTTAGGCTAGATGCCTTACTACTAGATAGAATACGTACTATTCTAACAATTAATAATAATACATTACCTAGCACTTAGTAGGACACAGGGATAAAGATTATAGTAGTTAGGGTTTTTAATTATACTAAGAGGACAGGCAATAACTATATATTCTTTAATAAATACATAAAGTAAAAAAAGACTACTTACTTTCTACTTAGCTTATATTCTAGTCCTGTGCTATCTCTACGTGTTGTGCTAGCCTTCCTATAGCCCTAGATAGCCTTAACCT
The DNA here is from genome assembly GCA_004335155.1 of Ascochyta viciae. NCBI lineage: Eukaryota > Fungi > Ascomycota > Dothideomycetes > Pleosporales > Didymellaceae > Ascochyta > Ascochyta viciae. Next base: position 1,207 of record SATY01000327.1, on the reverse strand, counting down.
TAGGAAGTACCTAAAAATATATACATTAGCAAAGTAAACAAGATGTAGCTATGTCTGTAACATACATGCATTAGATAACAAAGTTGTTAAAGAGCTTATTATTACTCTTAAGCACACTTTTATCTCTACTCTTAAGCTTACTCTTATTTCTAGTCTTAAGCTAGCTTTGATATCCAAAATATACCAAAAGGTTGAATCTAAAGTTGCTACTTTCTTAGTCTAGAATTATAGTGGAGAGTAAGCAGAGTAGAATAATATGCTAATTATGTCTCTAGCTAGTGTAGTTGTTGTATTAGAGAGGGTAGAAGTTAGAGATACTAGAGTTCCATCTAAACCACGCTAACCTAGACTTGACTTTTTGCTTCAACGCGCTAAGCCTAAACCTAATTTTTTGCTTTAGCTAAGCAAACTCTACTTTGTTCTGCTCTCTTCTGCTCTGCTTTAGTCTACACTTACTACACTACTCTTCTCTTTTACTACCTCTCTTTCTACTCTACTATAGTTATGCTCTGTAGTTAGCTAAGAAAGTATGCTACATAAGAAGAAGCAGTAGTAGCTAAAGAGCAGAAGCAAAAAGAGCGCCACCTAAGGCAACGCTTAGCCTAGCTACAAGGCAAAGTTAAGATCTTCCACTATACACCTATCCTGCTAGATACACCAGCTATTACACCTAAGGATGCTAGCCTCTAGCTCTATACCAGCAACCCTACAAAGGATACCTTTCTACTAGCAGAGCAGGCTAACAGCATAGAAGATAACAGTGTCTACTAGCAGCTATCTCCTAATATTCTACTACCTAAAGGCGAGAGCTACTAAAGCTCTCTACTTATCTACATATAGGCTACCTCTGCGCTATCTCTACCCTAGCCTGTAGTAAGCACAAACTGCCCAGCATCACCTGCTCTAAGCAACTAGCTATTTTTATGGCTTTAGTCTTAAGCTACCTATCTTCTAGGTAGCAGGAGCAACTCTTAAGTAGCTAAATTAGAGCCTAGCCATGCTAGCTAAAACATAACACCTTAACCTCTCTACCACCTCTAACCTCAAAGCCCTACCTAGCTACTAGTTAGCAACACGCCTATATTAAGGGAGAGTAGTGCCTCTATTCAACAGCACAACTAAACAGCCTATAACCTTGCTAAGCACCTTTAAAGCTTTTAAGGCTGCACCTCTAAAGAGCATGTAGAGGCAGAGAGACACTATAAGG
>SATY01000326.1:0-35283 GCA_004335155.1 Ascochyta viciae | reverse complement strand
TATTCTAAATTATATATTTTTTTTCTATTTCTACAATCACATCTCAACGAACTCCTCATACAAATTTATCTACAACAAAAACAACAACAACAACAACAACAACAACAACAACAACAACGACAATCACCCCCTCCAAACCAACCAACAATACCACGCCAACCCAAAAACCAAAACCCGCCCCACCCCATCTCGCACTTCATGGCGGAAAAGCGCTGCCCCTTTCCTTCTCCTCGGTCTACTCTCGGTACTCCACCGTTTCCCTTGTTTCTTGCTGCTATCGTCGTCGTCTTCTTCTTCTTCTTCGTTGCCGTTGCCGTTGCCGTTGCTGTCGCTGGGGAAGAAGCCAGCGTGTTGGACGGGCGGGTACGGGTATCTCGTGTCTTGGTGGTGTGGGAGGGGCATGGGCATTGGGATTGGCATTGGTGTAGATGAAGGCGTCGATGTGGAAGAGGGGAGACCGTGGGCGGTAGTGGTGCGGGGACGGGATTGCGCGGTGCGGGCTTGCAGGGTGGTTGCTGTGTTTGTTGTTGTGGTTGTGGTTGTGGTTGTTGAGGTGGAGAGTCGGGGGTTGAAACGCTGTTGCTGTGTGAGGGATGACTTCTCTGCCGCACTCGAGGATGAGGGGTTGGTGGTGGGGAGGATGGGGTCGTTGGGTGGTGGTGGGGTCGAGGGGAACATGTTGAATGCCATCAGGGCGGCGCGCGCGCTGAGTAGAAGCAGCGTGAGTGCGAAGAGAGCGGCGTAGCGGAAGAAGATGCCGAGTTGGTCCGGTAGGAGACATAGATGCGTTTGCACTGTTTTGCTCATGTCGCCTTTCAGAGGCTTGCCGTGTGCATCGACTGGGTTCCACATGCTGACCAGTACGAAGCCTGGGTGTCGCACGCCCATGGCCCAGCTTATGCTCTTCACTGTGATCTCTTTGATCCCGCCGCCGCCAGATGCGTAGCCCCGGTGCACGAGCTCGCAGTAGTCGTGGTCGTCGCCCGAGAAGGCGTAGCGGATGTCGCCGATCTTGTTGGCAATGTCGGTCGTGATTTCGCGGTTCATGACGTTCTGGTACTGGTAGCCGCCGCTGACGGATATGGCGTTTCGCTCGTCGTGCTCGAGCGCTTCTGTCTGGCCTTTGGGCGGTGCTGTAGGGGGCCAGTGCTCACGGAGGGGACCGCAGGGCGTCCCTGGGGAGCGGTAGAGTGGGACGTGGGTGAGGAGGATGGTGGGGAACTCGGTCACTTCTTCGTTGGCGTGTGGGAGTGTGGCTTTTGCAAGGTCCTGCGATTCGATCTCACGGTGTGGGAAGCCTGGGTATGGCTTGAGGCCCTGCTGAACTCGGAGCTCGCGCTGTACCATCTTCCTTTTCTGCTCCTTGGCTCCGTCGAGGAAGTCGACTGTAGGGCGCCAGAGCTCCTCCAGTTCCTGAGACGACGGCACTCCCAATGCGCTGAGAGAAACACTGTCTATGGAGACGAAGGTGTGATTCCCCAGTACATCAATCCTGTTGCCGTCGCCAAAGTAAGCGTGGAACCTGTCCCGCACTCCAATCTGGACACCCTTTGCAAACCCCAGATCGTGGTTCCCAGGCAAACTGCTGATGAACTTCCGCCCCGGCTGCCCAGGGCGCGGTTGCAGGCCTCCGTCCCCCCAGTGTTTGAAGAAAATGTCTCCAAAACGACGGTATTCATTCATCCAGTAGTTGTCCCCATACTGCTGGTACTGTTTCTCGGGCGATTTGGTTGTGCGCGTAGACCACTCCCGGCCGCCGTCGAACAGATCGCCGAGGAAGAAGACAGTGTCGGGGTAGAGCTCGGTCTGTATGCGCGAGTAGGCGCGGCGCATGTACTGGTCGGTGTACTTGATGGTGAGGGGGTTGAGAGGCCATGGCCGGCCAGGATACGTGTGCGGATCGACGAGTTGCGGGTCGGCGACAAAGACAAGCCTGTGAGGGTTGGCACCTTCTTCCTGGTCCCAAGGTCAGTCTTGAATGTGTGTAGATGTGCAGCAGGGGTGTGACCATACCCAATTCTCCCACGCGTCCCAATTGCAGCTCCCTACTGCGCCGTTGAAAGCGCCCCTCTCACCCCAGTACACCACCGCCCACCAGATGATCACCAGCGCGTTCGCCAAGCTGAACACACTCTTCCATCGCCCCTTTGCTACTCTCCGCTCCACGAACGGCCTGGCTCTGTATACGAAGAAAGCTCGCGCTGTACGGTACGTCTGGCCGGTGAAGCTGTCTGGCTCCGTGTAGGCGCCAACCGGGATGCCATAGTCGTCGTACTCTGTCATTGTCCAAGTCAAGGTTGAAAGCAATGCCAGCGCAGCATTTTCGCCGTCGTCAGGGTCAACGCAATGCGGTGGGGTGCGCTGTATCAAAGATTGTGAGCTTGCGCGGCCGTCGAAGCTCCGAGGTCTGGGGAAAGGCGGCCAGGGTCTCATCTACGCCCATTCCGATCGACGGCTAGCCACTTCTGCCAACATCTTTCACATGCACACGCATTCGGCCTGCTTCAGTCGTGCAATCACGAATCACTTCTGTTGTTGGCATCGTCACAGTTATTATTCTCACATGCATGGCAAATGTCGAGACACGTGAACATGCAAAGGATATCATTCCAACAGGCTAGAAGTACACACACACACAACGTCATCTCCCTCTAGTACTCGAGTGTCACCTCCTGGCCCTTGACCTTGCCAATGACAATCTCCGGTGCGTACTTGGGGATGACCTCGTCGTCGTGGAGCATCTCAAACTCCTCCGACGCGTCCTTGCCCATGTGGCTGAACAGCGCCTGAGGACCGCCAGGGTGCTCATCTGTCCAGTTGGTGACATCCATGACGATGCCCTTTACTGCGATCCACAGGTCGTCCTTCTTGTTGTGCTTGGCAATCTCCTCGAGTGTGAATTCCTTGTCCGGGATGGAGAACTTGGCTGGTGCGTTGGGCTTGGACACCTTGCCTGGGTCCTTCGAGTCGGCGTCGCTCTTCATGACGGGCGCTGCTGACTGCTGTGACTGTTGTGCTACCCTGTCGCCGCCAGGAACCTGTCCCTGAGCGCCACTGCTACCGCCGTTACCCCACTCCACCGAGATCTTTCCTGGTGTGTTGGGGTCGATGTGTAGAGAGATCTGGCCAAGACGGGAAACAGCTGACCCGCCGGCGTTGTTGAGTGCCTGTTGGAAGAGGTACTTCGACGCCGAATCACCAGCAACACGGCCGTACACAACACAGCCAAGCAGCGATGAGCCACCAAGACGGTTGGCACCGTGAACACCACCAGCAAGCTCACCGCAGACAAACAGTCCGTCGAACGGCTTGCCCTCATCGTTCAAGCACTGTGCCTGGTCGTTGATCTCGATACCACCCATGGTGAAGTGGAGCACGGGCTCCATCAGCGCGACGTGGAATGTGTCGTTGATGTCAAAGGGCAAGTTGTGGAAGTATTTCTTGCCCCATGTGTCCTTCTTCTCGCCCTTGGCGATGGCGTTGTAGCTTGTGAACTCCTCTTGAAGCTGCTCGTCGCTGATGCCAATCTCCTTGGCAAGCTCCTTGCCGGAAATCTTCTTCATCAGGCCACGGCCAGAGTAATGCCGTGTGTGGAAGTCGAGGACCTTGGAGGCCTTTGAGTTGAGGACGAGGCGAATGGGCCACTGGCCCTTCTCCTTCTCCTCCCACATCTTGCCGGAGACATAGTCACGGTGACCAAGGTCATCGCAGAAGCGCTGGCCCTTGCTGTTGAGAAGGATACCACCCTCACCACGAAGAGCCTCAGCAGCCAAGAACTTGGTCTTAGCATGAGGGTCCTTGGGGTCAATGAGACCGGTAGGGTGGACCTGAACCTTGTCCATGTCGATGCCCTGAGCACCGATCTTCATCAGCATCTTGTGTCCGTCACCAGTGGCGTGAGCACCGTTGGTGGTGGACAGGTCGAACGTGTCGGGCCTCCACTTCTTCAGCAGAGAGTCGTCTGTGAAGTCAGCGGCGTAGCCACCAGTTGCGAGGATGACAGGGCCCTCGAGTGTTGTCTCCTCGCCACCGAATGTGTAGGTAACACCTGTGGCGCGGTTGCCCTCTGTGTTGACCTTGGTGACCTTGGCCTTCTTGACGAGCTGGACGCGCTCGGGCTCAGCCTCGGCCAACTCCTCGAATCGCTGCATCAGAGCGTATGTGATGGCCATACCAGGAAACTTGGCATCATGACCGCGGTGAGTACGGGGGAAGGAGTGGCCACTGATTTTGTCAGTATGCTTTCATCGTTTTGATTGAAGCAGAACGCACCCGAGTCGCGAAACGAGAGTCAGGTCAAGGTTGAAGACATCCATTAGCCACTCGACGGCCGCGGCAGACTTGTAGGTGAGGACCTTGATCAAATCCGGTCGCGCCTTGTCTCGTGCAGACTTCAGTGTGTCCTCGTAAAACTGCTTGACGCTGTCGCCAATCTGGTGATCGACCTGTGTCCTTGTGAGGGCACCGTTGATACCGGATGTGGCCTTGGTGGAGTTGCCTCCCATGAAGTCTGATGCCAAATCAGCACACAGAAATCCACATTTGCCTGCGGAAAAGACTCACTGTTCTTGTCGAGCAGAACGACATTGCCGCCAGCCAGGTAAATGGTGTGAGCAGCGCTCAGGCCGGACACTGTCAGGAACGTTAGCTATGCACATGATTGCGTCGTCCGGGGAGATGCTTACAGCCAGCGCCAACAACAATAACCTTCGCAGACATTTTGACAGATACAAAGGCAAAGAAGGGAAAGTAAGTGGAAGTCTCACGGACGCGAATGCGGGTAGAAAAGTGCGGAGATCGTAGCCTTTGTATGGGCGGTGGCCGTTCCCTGCACCCTCTCGGTGCCGAGGCTATGTGGAGAAGGTCTGGGAATGCGCTAGGCCGGCGCAAGCGGGTCACCCCAGTGCAAGCGTGGTCGTCGGCCAGTGAGATGTGAGCTGTTTGTAGGCTGGGGTCCGGCAAGCCGACTGTTCTATCTGGATCCCCGTGATGCGCCTGTGGGTTTCAGACACGCATCGCTCTTGTCGTCGCATGTGAAGATGCAAGAGTCGGTCGTCGACCACATGACGACTGATTCGCGGCTCTGTGGTTGGCCGGCGACAGCTCAGACGGACGCTGACATCTGATGAGAATCTGGGGTGAAGTCACGCGTGGTCCTTGCTGGCGGCTTTTGACATGTGAACCCGAATTTGGCAACAGGTACTAGACATCATCAAGTCTCGACAATTACGACCACAACTGCTGTGCCAGCTCTCTTCTGAATGCTTGCACATTTGCAAGATCTCGTGGTCATCGCCGGCTTTGGCAACTTTGCCCGCAGCACAACCTCGCACACACGTCAAAAACCGACCGGCGTTTGCTCCACCAAAACCTGGCACGCGCACAGCATCGTGCGGGCTCTATTGCCGCTTTCGAGACTTGAGTCAATTGCGCGCAGTGTGACTCGGAGCGTACAGATGCTCAACACAATTCTAATGCGACATTTCGCAGACGAATCTTCTCCAAATCTTTGGCTCAATATCGCTTTGCACCGACTAATGCTGAACACCTGGGGAAGCTCGGGGCAACTCGCACCGATGCGTCAATGCTCCTGCAGCTGCTCGGGTGCTTTTCAGGCGACCTAGATCACGGCGACTCGACCGCCCAGAGCGATGCCTGCTGCAGATATATCAATCACGGCTCGCAGCTTGTTTTGAAGACGGAATCATGTATTCTCCAGGTACACAACGCCATTAATTACGCTAAACTGTCGATCGCACGTTGCCTCACACCATATGCCGGATACTGAAGGAGAGTGGTAGCTGTCGGAGAGAACACCGCATATGCATTGATTGAACCCTTCAAAATTCTTCGAATGCTTGTAACTGTGCATACTAGTGGCAAGCAGCCGACTTGGTAGGGCTCGAGTTGGCAAAGAGCAAGTAGCCGACGAACGCGCCAACAGCAACAGCAAGCATGATCCAGCCGTTGTAAGTCATGAACAGCAACCTGCAAGTATCAGTTCGACCCGACCTTCGCCAAAAGCTCGCCGCACCCAACTTACATGATGAAGAACGAATAGAAGACCTGCACGGCGTACAGCGCAGCCTTGACAAGCTTCGCCTGTTGCTCAGCATTGCCTCCTGCGTTTCTCCCTGAGTGAAGCAATGAGCTCGATTCATCGCTCGTGATGCCGTCTTTCGCGCGCTGAGCTCAGCTGTCGTTCCAACGTATGGTAGACGTAGCAAGGAAAGACCTCCCCTCATCCCCACGCGCTGCACGAGCGCTCAACTATGTATGAGAAAAGTATGGACTCACCTCTCAGGTCATCACCGCCCCTCCTGCCCTCAAGCGCTTTGTTCGAATACGCCTCGAACCGCCTCGATGCCTCGCGCACAGCCTCGTAGCCGGCGGTGAGCAGTATGATGCCGACGAGCGCTACGACCAGCGAAAACGTGCCACTGATGTGCCAGCTGCGGAAGACAATACACAGGTCTGTAGTGTCCCACGTGAACAGCATCTACGCTATTGTCAGCTCCTATACGTAGTGCTCGATAGCTTGATAGCTCGAGGGCCATGGGCGCAGCATACGTTCATGTTGCACTTGTGGCCGTGGTCCATGCCGGGCATGTCGTGGTCCATGTGACCGTGATCCATGTGCGAGTGATCCATCTTATCGTGATAGTGTGTTCGTGGTTGTGAGGAGTAGAGAACTGATCAGGACAGCTGTGAAGGGGAGCAGGACGTCGCACCATCCCTGCACGGGACCCCGCGTGCTTGAGCACGTTTCGTGGGTAGGCGGGCGCCGCAAGGGTCCAGTAGCTATCGATGACATTTGCGATCTGCTTACAATTCCTCTAGTACACGCCACACGAAGCTATAGCCCTTACAGTACCGCTGCGATATCTCGAAAGGTTACTGCAATTGCTATTATACGACAATCATGCGATCCCTACGCCCTGCTGTTCGCTGCTTCCAAGGCTCGGCGCCACGCCCGCTGTGGCGAACCTCCGCAGCTATTAAGCCTCAGCGTCACTTTTCCCGCACATCTCCAGCGCGACTGCTTGCGCCGCCGTTGAACGTGCCCAAATGGTACCGAACCTTCTCTTGTCTTTCAGACACTGCTAACAATTCCAGGATATCCGAGAACTCTCACATGCTCAAGCCCCCGATCAATAACTACTGCGTCTACAATGACAGCGTCACCGTCATGATCGTCGGCGGCCCCAACGAGCGCACCGACTACCACATCAACGAGACCGCGGAATGGTTCTACCAACACAAAGGCTCCATGCTGCTCAAGGTAGTCGATAACAATGAGTTCCGCGACATCCACATCCACGAGGGCGACATGTTCCTGCTGCCGCCGAACACGCCGCACAACCCAGTCAGGTTCAAGGACACGGTGGGTATAGTGCTGGAACAACACCGGCCAGAAGGCAGCATGGATCGTCTGAGGTGGTATTGCCAGAGCTGTGGGGAGAAGGTGCATGAGGCGGCGTTCCACTGCACAGATCTGGGGACGCAGATCAAGGATGCGGTGAATGGGTTCAAGGCGGATACCAAGGCGAGGACGTGTAGGAACTGCGGCACGATATGCGATACTGCTCCCGCGAAACCAGACGACAATACCAAGAACAAGCTAGAGGAGGAAGCAAAAGACGACGTGGCGGAAGAGAAGAGAGAAAGTGCAAAGAAAGCGGAAGCGACTGCGAAGACAAGTACAGGGGAGAATGTACCGTGGACGCCTTCATAGATGCAGCTGAAGTCGTGAGCCGGGCAATGAGATCCGCAGTTGTATTTTTAGCGGGTCAGTGTATACAAAGAGTTAAAGACCCTTCCACATAACCTTTGCAACATGATCGGTCTTCTTCTTGGTTGGCCTGAGCAGACCCAGGTATTTAAGCTCCGCAAGAGCTCTTTGGAAGAGTGCCCTGAAGTTGTCAGTAAGTGTCCGTCATAATAAGTAGGACTATACACTTACATCGTCTTCGACTCATCTTCGTCGTCGTCTTCTCCGGCAATCGCTTTGAAAGCTGACCACAGATCGGTCACGTTAATGAGAGCCCCTGATTCGAGATACAGCTGGTACAAAATTGCAGTTGCCGGCTGTGCTGCAGAAAGCAGAGACTCCTTTCCATCAGCTGCACCGCAGCAATTGCAACCCAGGTAGTCATCGGGGCATGCCATGGCACGCTCGATAGAAAATCGCGGTTTAGGCTGGAAAACTTCGACGTGCGGCGATTTGAGGTCATACGTGAATATCTCCGAGAAAAGTAGGGTTTGCGGGTCGATAAGAGCCGTTTCGAAGAATGATCCCAGCTCGTCGTGGAGACGTGTGACCAAGTCTGAATAAGATTGGTCCTGCTTCGAAAGAGCTGCTTTATGCTTGCTAAGAAGCACTTTCTGCGCGACGACAGTTGTTCGAAGGCTATCGCTACGAACGTCGTGTTGTGTGCGGAGCGGAGTGGAAGTATCTTGCTGTTGGACGAGGTCGTCGAACTCTCTTCGAATACCATTTACATCCATGAACTTCACGTCGCCCTTGTGCGTCTTCTCGATAGGTATCTTCTTCAGACCTGCTAGTTGTTCCAGAGCTGAGAGTACGCTCGCAAACTTGTCAGACGGAGTCTTCTTAAGGACCAACAGGGTTTCGCGGAGAAGTGGTGACTCGAGCAGGTCTGCAGATGCTGCACGTGTCCATATAGTAGAAGCCCGGACTTTCGGTGTCATCTGAAGGGCTTCTCGAATGCTGAATAGTGATTGTACCGCATGACTCAAATCAGATAGCTCGTGTTGAGCTAAGGTGGTGTAATGTTTGATATCTTCAAACAGTTCTTGATCCGACTCAAGCAGCCTGCGGACTGTCTGTGGGCCGAAGCTGCCCTGTTCTAGTCTGGTCTCTACGTGTCGGCGGAACGATGGTAGGTTGCGCACTGCTTCAATGGCATCCACTTGCAGTTGCTGAAGCTTTAGACCATTGGCCAGGAAGATGCTAGGATAGCTGGAGTAGAAATGGGACATGTAAGCATATTTTAGGCCATCGCAGAAGTCTTGCACATTCTGTACGTGATCTTTCTGTCGGTCTAGCATGCGCCGGCACAGCTGCGGGCCTATGAACAAGCGATTATCGAGGCTGCCAACAGTTGCGTTGAACAGCTTTTCGATGATATCGTCAGACTGTGTGACGTCAAACCTTTGGCCTTCGAGAAATCGAAGAGACTGCCCAGACAAGCGGTCTTCGAAGCTGTCCGCAGACGTAGCGATGCCAACAAGCAAAACAAACGGCAGGCGGTCTAACCATGAGCTGGTACGATAAGTATAGTTCAGAGGTTCTCGTAAAAGTTGGACTTACTGAAGTAGATCGACGAGATCGACAAGCAAGCCCGCATCAAACGCCTCGCTGTCCTGGATAGTGACGACAACGCTTGAAACTCGACTTTTCTTTCGCCAGTCCTGAATATGCCCAAGATCATAGTTTAACAGTTTTGGTCCATGCCTAAAAGGCTTGGTCGGCTGGTCAAGGTCTTCCTCATCGTCATCCACTACTCGCGACGTTGCCTTCTTGATAAGATTCTTAAGCAATGTCTTTAAGTTGGGACATTCGCCGGATGTTAGCAGAATGTAGGCGCTATCCGTATCGGATCTGATAGTCCGGCCCAATCTTTCGAAATAGGGTCCATGGGATGCGATGCTAGGTCCTGCGACGACAAGACCTGTTGGTATAGCGGATTTTGGCTCATCTAGTGACGACCCTGACGCCGAAACGAAGTCAATTATATTCTGCTGTGTAGCGCTATCCGCCTCCTCCAGCGTGTTCTAAAAACATCAGCCACAAATTCAGTTAATTGGTTTAGATGGATGCTACCTGGATACGTTGCTCTTGCTGGGCCCACAGCTCTCGATAGATCTGGAGTCGTTCTTGCAGCTGAGGCTGGAATTGGAATTTTTTGGTGCGTCGGCGCTTGGTTGCTCGCTCTTCAACTTCTGGCGGTTTATAGACATAGCATCGCTGGTGTTCCATTGTTGTTTCTATTGCCCTTTACGAAAACCGAGAATGTTGTTGAAGATGAAATGGCAGGGTCCACAGGAGAGCAGGCGCGACGGACGCTAAAGCGCGTGGGCACGTGGAACAATCTAGCTTGTTTTCACACTCCAACGATACGCGCTCAATCACGAAGCTTGCAAGACTGACATGACAGAATGAACCGTGATACAGATGTGCGCAAGGGCTTTTAATGAATTGGCTATCTACAAATTATACCAGACCACCTCTGCTGCCTGTAGGCCTCCAAGATGTTGAACATACTTGCACTGTTTGTTGAAGCTGGGCATTCCAATCAAGAACGCGTATTTTGGGGGCGCAGAAACCTGGTCGAAGTGCCAAAGCATGTCGCATCTAGAGGCTTTGCTGTCTCGACACTTACTGGTCGGACAAATACACGGCATTGACATCTCAGTCGTAAGCATAGGAAGGAGTCGTAAGGATACTACACAAGATCAATCGTGGTCTTCCTCTGTTATTCCTGGGCAGCCTTCCAGTTCTGCATCCGGATACTGATACCCGCAGTAAAGGCAGTAATGAAACTCATTGCGCAGGTAGAGCAAGACCTTCTCGAGCCGCTCCATCACTGGCAGTGCTTCGAAGTCAGCCAACTCAGGGTCTTCTGCTTCGAGGTCGCCCTCGAGCGTTGTGTAGAACGGCTTCAGATCCTGGCCTAGTGCAACCTTCGAGTCGTCGTCTTCGTCACCTTCATCCGCTAGAGTGGGCAGCCGCGATGCAAGACTGTTGTTCAGTTCGCGCCGTTGCTGCTTTTCTTGCTGTATCTCTACCCGCTTTCTAGCGCGGCTGCGCCAGAGCACGTTGACGTCCTTGAGAGGCTTGTCGCTAGGCTCTGGGGTGCCTCTGTCCTCTGCGTCCTTCTCATATAATCGCTCAGCTGTGCGCTGTGCATTGTCCAGGTCTCTCTCGGCCTTCTTCTCTTTCTGCTCCTGCCGCCGTACCTCGAGGTAATCGCCTTCTTCTTCTTTGGAGCGTTTGGCCAGACGGTCTGCCTCCTCCCATTGTTCGCGGAACTTGCGCTTCTTCTCAGACTCCAGACCAATGCCTCCTCTGTCTGCCTTTACATCGACTGAGATCGGTGCTTTGCGCGCGTCTTCAGATTTGCCTAGCGTGTCGCCCTGTTTGAAGCCGAATTTAGCCATCATCTTAAAGCCTTTGTTCGTCTCTGGCAGGGCAGTCGCAAGGGCTTCTTCCCGTGCCGCCTCAGCGTCTGCTTCCTTCTCAGCCTTGGTCTTCTGTTGTGCTCTGGCTTCGCCCTATTCACGTGTCAGCACTGTGCTCACACAAACAAATTAGTGCCCTGCATATGCGTACCTCTTTGCGCTTGCGCGCGGCGCGCTGCAGTGATGTCTCGAATTTGGGCCCTTTTGGCGCATCCTCGAACACCATATTCATGTAATCATCCTCATCATCGGATTGCGACATGTTGTTGATGCGGTCGTTGTGAGTGGATGCTCAATCACGAATCGCAGCTTTCCAAGAAGTCTTCCTGCGCCGGCCCACATAGCGTCATGCTTGGCCCCCGCGTTCCTGACAGCGATCGCTGCTTCCCCAGACTCTTCTATCAACGACGTCTCTCACCTGCAGCAGCATTGTCATACAACTCGAGGTCGCAATGACTGTGTAAACTGCCCACGCGCGGTGCTCAATCTGTAGGTTCGCGCCATGCTCGCTGAGATCGCCATACTGGACGTCTTTCTCGGCGAATGACCCAGCACGTTTGAAGGATGCAGATTGCTTCGAGGCCTTGAACGGACAGCAACGGCTCATGCCGAAACATTGGGATTTGCACGGTCTTAGCATGGCGAATACGACCCGACCTTGCTCACGCGACCTCCGCCGCAAACACGCGGTCTCTACCACCACCATGCATTTGAGCGCAACTCGGCAAACCAGCTAACCGTCAGTCTATGTGATTGGCCTTGTGTCACGGTCTGCATTGCTTGAGAGCAAACAAAGAGACGCTCATCAATTGCCAGTTCGGCGGAAATCCGAGGCCTTCCATCCAACATTTGGCGCTCCTTCATGTGAAATTTTCGCTGCATCAACTTTATTGAGTCCTAGCTCATATGCTCCTTTGGCGACTTCTCATGCAAGAAAAAGGTTTTTTGGCTCGAAAGAGACGAGTTGCCGGCCAGCAATGCTTCGGATTGGTTATGAACCAGGATCCTTCCCCACAGCGGGAGCCTCTGAACGCCTGCGTTCCGCCAATTCCGGGGAGCGTTGCAGGGGCTCTACGCTCGGTCGCCATCCTGGCCACACTTCCCCTGTTCTTCCTCAGTCCTGTCGCCAATGATTATGGGTATGCCACGCCCCCCGATCAGGTCGGAAGCACCGAGAGGAACTTGAAGAAATGGTTTAGGATTTTAGCTTCCGAGCGTCGAGCCACTCAGCGCATGGTAGTACTATGCGTTACACAATACTGCTACAGTTTTGGTAGCAACAGCAAACATGTGTCAGTCAATCCTCTCAATCAAACAAAGCTCGTACCTCGGCTTCGTGCCATTCGTGAAGAGATGGTGGCAATCATCTCGGGGCTCTGCCATATCAAGCTCTGGTGGCTGAACGCCATTCGTCGCGCCCACCCTGTCAGTAACCGCGCCTCTGTCGACGTCCGTCCCTACCGTCGGCAAGGCGCTTGTTTACGATCTGACCCATGAGGATCTTCGTCGAGATGCTCATGTGCTTTGATCTCCAACTTTGCATCTCAAAAGGGCCCTTTCCCCGCAAGTCTCCACCTGCTGTTCGGCTCTGGAGTAGTTTGTATTCCATCGTGAGCTGTTCGCCCCTCGTGTAACCATCTTTGAGTGAGACTTCGCCACGAATACTCGCTTTCGAATCTCTCCTGCAAGGAAGTTCTCAACAAGATTACAGCCCTGCAACAGCGTCTCAACACCATGGATGTCGGTTCAAAGACGGAACCCGTCAGGGAAGAGGAAGTGTACACCGCGCCACGGAAAGGGGGTGTTATGAACAAGCTGTATCCTCCTGGCCCAAAGCCTGGTGGTGGCGGACGAGTCAAGAATCACTGCAGGAGGTTCTGGTGGTGTGGTGAGTTACATCGACATACCCCGCTGTAACCTGTAGACATTGACCATCAATAGACTGCCTCGTGCTGATTATCCTTGTACTGGTCATTGTACTGCCACTGATCTTTGTTGGTCTGCCTAAGAAGGCACAGCATGAGATCAATGATTCGACACTCGAGGTGACGAACATGGAAGTCACGGAGCCAAAACCTGATAGCGTGCATTTGAAGATTGAGAATGTCATCAGAAGCGACAGTAGCTATCATCCCAGGATTGAAGCCTTCCGCGCCGGATTGTCACTTGAAGGCCAGAAGCCTTTCATCTACATCAACATCCCTGAAGCAAAGTCTGAATCGGAGACATTCATCACGGTGGAGCAGGATGTGACATTCAATTCAGCTGATGCCTTCGCCGCGTAAGTCGACTATGAACCTGATATCAAACAATATATCGTCTAACAAATTACACAGCTATACTAAAGCCGTTCTTTCCAGCGAAGAGCTCACTATTGACCTCAACGGCGATACCACAATCCACATTCCCAATCTCCCCGCAACGGATGTCCATTACAACAAGAAGATTACCATGAAAGGTTCGTTGGCCTCCCCTCCCTCTTCCCTTCAAAACCCCACCTAACTCCACACACAGGTCTCAACCACCTCTCCGGCCTCAACATCTCCGACATCAAAATCCTCTCGGGAAAATCCGAAATCCTCTCCGACGGCTCCAACATGCTCGGCACAGTGCACATCTCCAACCCATCCGTCATGACGCTAGACCTAGGCAACGTAACGATGAACCTAGGCGTAGCAGGAAAAGCAATCGGATACGCTCTGCTGCCCGACCTGGTGCTTAAGCCGGGCGAGAATAAGGCGCCCATGCAGGCGCGCGTCGATCAGCCTACGCTTATCTCCTTAATCCTGAGCACCTACACGGACGGCGTGCTGCCGCTGGAGATTGTCGGTAATAGTAGTGTCAAGGGAGATACACATCTCAGCTACTATGAGGAGGCGATTAAGGCGAATACCATCAAGTTGGATTTGGATGCCGGACCAGCGCTGAAGGCGATTGGGATTAATGTTACGGATCACTCGTAGGCGTTGGAATGTGCGACAATGTGCTAGTGGGAGAGGCTAATGGTGGTTATGTGGAGTTTTGTATTTGATACCTAGCGGCTGGGCTGATCGTTGCTGGCTGGCTGTGAGATGCTGCAGTTGATTGCTTGTCTATTTTGAACTGTCTTTGGAGGCCTTCGATATCAGCTCCAACACGTCTCCTCAATGTGACACCAGCTTAGAACCTCTTGCGGCGAAGCTTTTGCTGTTGTGCTGCTTGAGCTTCACTGTTGTCCCCAAACAGACGCGAGCAAGCTACTTGCTCCGCCGGCTTGCAGCGAGGAAGGCGGGCGGGATGTGCTGGCTCCACACGCTGGACACACGTACGTGTCTGAGTAAACGTTACCACGCCAGACGGACAGCACTGGCCTCTCTCGCTCTGTTATTCTTCCATGGAAATCAGCGTGCGCATCTTCGCTTCGCGCGTTGCTGCTATGTCCGGTAGCCAGGGCAGCAAGAATGCTAGAGCTGGTGTAGTTTGAGCTGCAAAACCCACTCCGAACATTTACGTCAAGGGTTGAGATCGATGTCCTTTGATGCGCAAAATCGCATTCATCCCGCAGCTGCGAGTCTCTTCTTCTTATCCCCACCCTTCACAAACTCCACAGCTCTGTGTCTCTTCTCCTCCAACCCTGCACTCTCCCCTCTGTGGCCCTCTATCCAGCAGTTTCTGCAATACAGATCGCCCTCGCAGCCCAGACACTTTAGCGTCGCGTCGTCCTGGCAGATGATGCACCAAGTGACAATTTCCTCGTCAAGTTTGTTCTGCAGGCTGGACTGCACTTTGGGCGGCTTTGCGGAGGGCGCGAATGAGGGTGCCGAGGGGAGGCCGAGAGAGTCGGTTTGGGGGCTCGCAAGGGCGGCGAGACGCGCTGTGAAGGCGTCTTCGAGGGCTTGGGTTGCGTCGAAGGAGTCGTTGGGTTCCTTGAGTGTTGTTGGCGCGGAGGGCAGGGATAGCGAGGTGTCTTTTGGGTGGTCCTCTTCGGTCGATTCTTGCGCGTTACGGTCGTCTTCTGCGGGTGGGGATGGAGGATCGTATTTTTTGCTGATTTCGAGTTCTGCCATGATGCGTGCTATTACGTCGTCTGCTTCTTCCTCCTCGGTTTGCTTCTTCTGCTCACCGTCTGTGTCTCCTTCGCCTTCCGTAACCTCTTCGTCAGGCTTGGGCCCTACCGATCCACGGCCGACATCGAACTCAACATTCTCCCAGTCGGTGAGCGCCTCCCCTTTGCCTTTTTGGCCAGCCTGATTCCGTTGCTTAGCATCCTGGGCCCGGTCGTTCTGCAGTTCTGGGAGTATAGTCCTCATACCCTTAAGCAGTTGCCCAACATCTCCCTGTTCTTTCCGACTCATGTCCCACTCCTTTCTATCTCCAACAGCGCTGTTCAGCTCCCCAAGGAGTTCCTCCAGACTTTTCTCATCCTCCTCGTTGAACTCGATTGTCCCACCGCCGACACCCTGCGCTGCGCCCTCCAAGTAGCTCGGCGCTCCAGGAGCTATGACGTTGGTTGTAGATGTTGTTCGTGATGGTTGCGGCGAGCCGGAAGGTGACGCGGAGCCTAGACGTGCGAAGCGGGAGGCGAGATCATCCGTGGGCTTCGGCGACCGCGTTGAAGCTATGGAAGAGCTGTATGTAGGATCCAGGCTGACGCTGGACTTTTTGAGTGCATTGAGACGAGCAAGGAGATCGTCATCTACGGAGCTTGGGTCTGACATAGTAGCATAGATTTAGGTATTGCGAATAGCCGTTATGGTGGAAGGTATGGTGGTGCATGTTCAAGTGTCCGGAGGTCTGCGGAGATGGAGCTGATGTGGGGCTCTGGCTACAGCTCGACCGATCATTCACAGCGGTCTTGCTGCGTCTTGTCTAGACTCTTGATACTGTAATCTCTCGTCGTGAGAATTACGCAGATTTCTTTCTCGAACAACTCCCAGATTTGGGTAAGACTTCATATCTGCGGCGGTCGATCGGTGTCGTCATACTTGAAGCTCCAGGGCGTCCGGAGCTACCCCTCAGCGTGATCTTGCGTGCTTTCTTGCTCTCCTTCCGCTCTTTCCTTCTTATATGAACTGCTCGTACATCAATTCAGCCTGAAACGTTCTTCGAGTATCCCTAAAACACAGCAAGAATGGCTCTCGCACCCAAGTTCGCGGGTCAGAAGCTGGCCTCAACCGCCATCCAGCCCAAAGCCGTGCACACCATCGAGATCTGTACGCACCCAACCCGCATCCCCCAAAACGCACATTCTCTAACACCACTGCAGACCTCGACTACGTCTGCCCCTTCAGCGCCAAGATCTTCAAAACTGTCTACGGTAGCCCGCTGCGCAAAACGCTGTTGGAAAAGTACTCAGATCGCGTTGTCACTATCTTTCGCCAGCAGATCCAGCCCTGGCACCCGTCTTCTACACTTGTCCACGAAGCTGGGTTCGCTGTGCTCAAAATCCAGCCAGAAAAGTTCTACGATTTCAGTGAGAAGCTGTTCGAGCAGCAGAAGGACTTCTTCGATGTCAGCGTGGTGAATGAGACGAGGAACAACACGTACAAGAGGCTGGCGAAGATAGCGGGGAGCGTGGGCGTGGATGAGGAGAAGGTGTATGGGTTGTTGGAGATCAGTGACAAGCCGGACAAAGATGGAGGTCTGAACTCTGGCAATGGCGTCACGGACTACGTCAAGGTACAGACAAAGCAGAACCGCTTGCAGGGCGTGCATGTTACGCCAACGGTGGTGTTCGATGGAGTAGTGAACAATGATATCAGCTCGAGTTGGACAGAGAAGCAGTGGGAGGAGTGGCTGGAGAAGAACGTCGCGTGACTGGAAGGTGAAAGGAAGTCGAAGCTGTGATGCGTGCTGCAAGACGTAATACAGTCGAATATATTGTTTGTGATTTTTATGTGTGCTGTGGTTCCAACGCTGCCTAGTGGATACAACCAACATCTAGCACGTTCACTCCTGTTCCCAAGCTAGCATAACTGCCATAGCTCTCTCGTACGTCCACATGGTGACGGCACTCGCAGGCGCAGCCTTGAGTAAGCTGACCGTCAAGCCGCGGTACATGCCACGTCTGCCCTCCTGCCTCCATATGCGCAACACCGTACTCATCACACCTCTATACTCTGGTATGTTGCCATGGACGTAGCGCGCCAACATAGGCCCTTGAACCTGCAGACGCTTTCGTGTGGTATCGAGAGGGTATACGGCGGTCTTGGACAAGACACTGGCAATCACACCAGCAGCGGCATCCGAAGTGCCAAAGGGCAGAGGTATGGGCGAGTCTGCTACAAGTGGCTTTAGTCCCTCGTAAGTCGCAAAGAACAAGCCCATATACGGCACGATCTGGCTCACACCAGCGCCCAGGCCACGGAAAAAGCCCGTAGGTCCCTCTTGCTGCGCGATCTGCTTGACTGACGCTGCAATGGATGTGTAAACGCGATTGTTTCCCTGAGCAGCAAACCGCGTGCGCAGCAGATCAAGCGGGTAGGTAGCCGTTGTCGCGGCAGCACCTGCAGCAGCGCCGCTTATGAAGTTGACAGCAGAGCCAGGGAGGGGCACTGGCTGCGAAGGATGCTCCAAGAGGGACGACGCGTATGTATAGGCGGAGAATTGAATGCTGCCATACGCCAGGTACATCAGCTCAGCGGGGATATTGCCCTTCCATAGTCCTGTCAGACCCTCTTCTTGTAGGATCTGCTTGAGGGTGCCCAAGGTTCCTTTGTAGACGGGGCCATTGACGCCGCGAACGCTGAGGGGATCGGAGAGCGAGTGAATCTGGAGTTGTAGGCGGATCTTAATGACATCGAGGGGAGCTATGACAAAGCTGTAGCACATCAGTCAGGACCTTGGAGGGTCTGCAGAACCCTGAGGATAAGAATGGCTGTAGACGTACCGCGACACAAGGCCTGCG
The DNA here is from genome assembly GCA_004335155.1 of Ascochyta viciae. Taxonomy (NCBI): domain Eukaryota; kingdom Fungi; phylum Ascomycota; class Dothideomycetes; order Pleosporales; family Didymellaceae; genus Ascochyta; species Ascochyta viciae. Next base: position 17,192 of record SATY01000326.1, on the reverse strand, counting down.
ACAGCGCCAGCTACAACTACCTGTCGCTGCGAGCCCTACGGGTGGTTAGTCGTTGTGCAGCACACGAGCAGTTTGGTCGGCGCGTACCTCATGCTTGAGCTGCGCGACGCCCTCAGACATGCGCCCAGAGCCTCAACGAGGAACAATAGCGCACACGTGCCGCGAACACGCTATGCTATCTGCCGGCGTGGGATGCGATCGTGGGAAAAGCCGGAGAAATGGGAGTAATGTGAAAGCGGTGGTCAATTCCGCGAGAATAGCAGCCGAGGTGCGTCGGCATCTGAATTAGAAACGCAGCTCTTCCCCGGCCTCGCTGCTGCTTGACAACCCTCAAACAACACCATGTCATTGAACGTCACCACTAAATTGTCTGCGCTTAGAACCGCACGGCAAATTGCACCGAGATATCAATCAGCAACTTCTGTGCAGAAAAGACACTTTTCCTTTCGGTCTTTCTGGAGCAAATCTGAAAGTTCCGCGCAGCAAGCGGAATGGTCCCCCGCGATTGACGGCCCTCATCGACAGAGCAAGCTACAGATCAGAGAAAAGAAAGAGAAGGAACTTGCAGAAAAAGCAGCACAAGAACACCCTGTTCCTGAGGAGCCAGATATCGGTCAAGCGGACGGTACGCCTGCCAAACATGTAGCTGTGGAAATTGACGGAAATGCTCGAGTGTTCGATACTGCGTTCCTGCGGGACAGCTGCTCATGCCTACAATGCAAGGACCCGCATAGCAAGCAGAAGGTCTTCCAAACTTCAGATATTCCAGAGAACTTGGAAGGAAGCTACAAGCTTATTGAGGACGAGGAGAGGGGTCCTTCAATTGAAGTTCGGTGGAAAAATGACGTAAAGGGCTATGGGCCTGACCATCGCACACGGCACTCGATTGACTGGCTGCGAAGAGCAACCCACCAGGAAGTCGAGCTAAGAGGTGGCGTACGGCACGATGAGCGTGTGCTTTGGGACAAGCAGAAGATCACAAGAGATAACAAGTGGCTCGACTATAACGATTACATGGCTCAGAACGAGGTTCTCTACGATGCTCTCACCCATTTGCACAAATACGGTCTGCTCTTCATCAAGAACGTCCCTGAGTCAGAAGAGTCAGTAGTCAAGCTTTCAGAGCGTATCGGCAACCTCAAGGATACATTCTACGGTCGCACCTGGGACGTCCGCTCCAAAGCCAAAGCTGAGAACATCGCCTATACTCCGCAATTCCTCGGCCTGCACATGGACCTCCTTTACACCTCCAACCCACCACATCTTCAGCTCCTCCACTCCCTGCGCGCTCGCACGCCCGGCGGTGAATCCTTCTTCAGCGACGCCTTCAACGCCGTGCACCAGCTCCAGCGCTACTCAGCCCTCCACTTCCGCACTCTCTGCACCTTCCCCGTGACCTACCACTACCACCACCCCACACATCACTACCACTTCACCCGCCCGGTCATCGAGCTCTTTCCCTACCCAAAATACAGTGAGCCTACGAATCTCGCCATCCGCCGCGTGAACTGGAGCCCGCCGTTCCAGGCCCCCTTCGAAACCCGTATCGGCAGCAATAACCAGACATCTTTCCGCTCATTCATCGCGGCGTCAAAGGCGTACGAGAAGCTGCTCAGCGCCGAGGAGAATCTATACGAGTACAGGCTGAACGAGGGTGAGTGTGTCATCTTCGACAACAGGAGAGTATTGCATGCGAGAAGGGCGTTTGATGCGACGAAAGGAGAGAGGTGGCTCAAAGGCGCATATGTAGACGATGATGTTTTCTTTAGCAAGTTGAGAGTGCTGCAGGAGAAGTATGAGGGCAATTGGAATGCGGAGGGTACTGTGAGGTATGCTGTCAAAGGGGAGTAAGACAGTCTGGGCATTGAAAGGGGCGTTGCATTGTATGGTGTTGGGTTGCATGGATGCATAGTGTGCGAGAGTGGTAAAAGTCAACTTAGACTTCTTTTTTTGCCTAGACTGGCATTTCTTTTATTCGTAGCCTAGCAGTCATGTCTATTCTTACGCTTCATCGAAGTACAACCGCATAACAACAGGCCCAGCTGCCCAAAGTCGATCGTGTATGATTCCATTGCGGGACGTATGTTTAGGTGAGATAGTCGTGCAAGTTTTTCGTCAGAAACTAGTAGAACTTCAAGCCCTCCACATGCTTTTCGAAAGCTTCCTCCTCGAGCGGCCTCACGAAAACCCCGCTCTTCAAGCTGGTCTCATCGACAATCTCCGGTTCTCTCGGAATATTTTGTACCGCAAAATTCTCGAAGTCGCTCGAATTTCCCCTCTGATAAAAGCCGTGCACTTGCAATTTTGGAAGCGGGGTTTTGTATATGACCACAAGTCGAGCCTGGATATAGTGTTTGAGCTCCATGAGCCAACCCATTGTTTCCATGACTTCATTGTTATACACAACCTCGCTCTTATGGGTTATGGTCATTTCGATGGCTGGTACACCTCGCAAGCCGCTCTGTGTCCGACTTGTCTGAGAGAGGTAGAGTGCACAAGTATGAAGAAAGTTCCTGACTGCTCTTTCACGTCTGCTGATGTCCCTGTCCGCCACGCCGAGACATTTTCTCAAGGGACCTACAGGTCCAACAAGTGCCCACGCTGCACTCCAGTCTACAAGATATCGGATGGGCTGGTACCTGAAGTGCTCCATTTTGCGTTTGAGAATTGGGCGGGCTTCCTTGTTCACGAGGTGACAGGTCGCCAGGATCTCTAGAGGAGTGTGCGGCCTAATAAGCGTCACCCGAGACTCGTGAATATGGGCCTTAGGAGGAGCTGGCCAGCTCATTCTGTCGGGAATGGTTTGTGTCCTGTCTAGGGTGTGCCAAGTGGTAGGGAATTCGATATTGTCATACACCGAGCAACGTAGCTCTGCAGGCAGGTCCATGAACCGAAAGGGCTGTTTTGTTGATGTATTTGACGCCATTTCAAAGGTTAGATGATACTTTGTATCATTAAAAGAGCTGTTGTTGCTCAAGATGCAAAGTCTTGCAAACTTCTGAAGAATACAAAGGGCCAAAATGTGAATTATGAAGGAGGTCGGAATACTATGGCAGCCACCCTCTGAATTATTAGCATACTCTACCTAGGTAGCACTTTCCTCAACGACCCAAACTCTGCGTTGAAAAGCGCAGACCCCGTGGCAACTGCGAACCAGTGAAAAAGCGTCTTTTGTTTTACAGCGAACCCTCGTTACCAAGCACCATTAACCAAAACCAAGCCCCTCTGTTTTCAAGATAGTTCACTATTGTTCACTCCCATAACACCACCTGCTGGAACACGGAAGCGCACGCAAATAAGCACACTAGCAGGTAAGAGCCTCCGCATTTCTAGACACCGAGACTTGTTAGCAATTGAGATTTCCCAATGTCTAGTGAAATTGAGTTGGATCCACCTCAAGACTGGTACACTGGTGACAAACCTAACTCTCCCTACAAATGTAATGCACGATTCTTAATGCTTTTCCTCGATATATGCCGATAGATTTGGCTTTTCGGAGAGTATGGTGGTTACAGGAAATGATGCCCCCCTACAGACCTATAAACTGAGGGTTTGGGAAGCTGTCTCTCACATTTCAGAGAACCAGATACAAGACCTTCAGCATATCTCTTAGTGCTCTAATCAAATTTGCGGAAGTTTTGCAATGCCTTTTGTGGGTGTTTGGCAGATTGTTCTTGAAGACCCCCCGTATGATTGATTACTGTTGGCCTGTAGCCAGTTTTCCCTGCAAAGCAAAAGCCTGTAAGTAGTGTTCTGAAAGCTGTAGGACTCACTACATGACACATGAAAGAACGATTTTGAAAGGAGGGATTAAGCTCAGCCTTGCAGTTATTGCGAGTGTGATGGGAAGAAGCTGCTCGAAGAATACAAGTCTGGTTGCACTTGATGTAGAGTGCTTTCTTCAGCCTGGAGTAAGCTAACACATTTACCTAGTACCACGATAGGGTTTTCAATTCCTGAGTGCAATCACGTGACCTGGTCTTTCATTCCAATCTGCACAACGCTATTAGCATGGATGCACCTATGTCGTTCCTTATGCTGTTCAATATAATATCGAATAAGGGCCTTGGCATGTATGTTCCAACTTTAATTTAGCAATACCCGATGCTAGGGTTATGGTACGCATGGGCCGCAGCACCCGGTGACGTACCAAGACTCTTGGGCCGAAAATTCCATCTTTCATTCGTGTTCCTCAAGCACAGCACCATGACAGAATGGCGAATCAGGGACGAGCAGCCCTTGACGGAACTCGAAGGTCTCGACCACGAGCGTTGCGCAGCGCTTCATAATTATATCGTGGAACTCGGTTGGACCCAGCGAGGCCTCACATTAGACGATCTCGACAAACGAATATGGTGGGAATGCTATGGGGGCGATGCAGCCCTTGCGAGCGTTTCCAATCTTCTCGACGCCTCCGTCGTCTCTTTCTTGAGGGCGGCTTGGCATGGATTTGCAATGGAAACGGCAAATCATTCTCACCTCTTCCATCGATATCTGGGCCGTTTGTGCTCGCCAGTAGAGCTTTGGCAGAATGTCAACTATGCCGAAGACGAAGACGATTCAAACAAGCGGCGCTTTGTCAGTCTCTACATGGCAAACTGGGCTTTGGGCGCAGTCATCCTCTGGGGCTAGTTTTGGACCAAGAAACTGGTACAGCAATGCAGCACATGTCTATCCATGATACTAGCATCACTATGAACGGTCGGCAGATCTGGCTTCCTCTTGAGATGATACTTGATGGCTTCGTCGACATGATAGACCAAGGCAAAGTCCTTGCCGTGAACGGTGCCTATGATGGCGAACAAGAGCGTACGGAGCCCTGGATCATGCCTTCGTATACCCGGCAGGACCTGGACGATACTCTGCAGGCTTTCCAGTGCCTTATCGACACAATCCACGCCAAAATGCCATCGCAAGATCCTCAACCGCAAAATACCGAGGGGGGACTAATTGATCTCGTGACTGGTGATCTTTTACAGGGTCTGCCCTCCGACAGCTTTGCCTATCAATTCCTTTCCCAATCCGCCAAACCCTCCTTCACCAACATCGCACCTGGCTTACGCATTGCCCAACACCAACCTTTTGCCCCAGGATTAGCGCAAGAGGAGTCTAAAAAGCTCTTTCCACTCCTGCTCTTCTCAAGCACACATCCTGCATACCAAGAGACTTGCAGCGCGCCCTGGGGTGAGAAACTACTCACCCCACCATTTCCCTATGACTTCGAAGTCGTGTTGACCTATCCAGCCGGCCTCTATCTCACGGAAACCAAAATACATGGCACCCACCCTTTCGAAGATGCCTGCAAACTCATTCTTCCATTTCCCCTGGGCGTCAACGCATTCGCACGAACTAGTGACGGCGCACTGATAGGTGAGAACATGCACAGCGCGGGGGATGACGTTGCAGCTAGGTTGGAACCTAGGAGTACGGAACTCTTCCAGCTAGGGTTTAATCATTTCATTGCAGCACATGATGGACAGCTCAAGCATGTGTTGTGGAAGTGGGTGGAGTTGGTTGAGGAGGGGAAGTGGGAGGTTGATGCTGAAGGTGTTGTTGGAGGGGTGGAGAAGTGGAGGGAGGCGGATACGGAGAATGATTGGTCTATCTATCAGCTACCGATGAGCTGGTGAATAGATACATTAGACATGCGCCTTTTCATGCAAGACAAAGTATTCCAACATGTTCTTTCAGCGTAGAAAAACCATGTAATACTCATTGCATGGCAGATTATTTGCTGTAGTATATATTTCTGTTTCATGAAGCTATGCGTCTTACGGAGTTCTGGCGCACAGAAAATTGTTTAACCTAGAAACGATTGTTGTCGTGTGGTCTGCATAGTATGAAAAATCACTGTCTTCTTTCCGCAGATCCCAAACATCTACAGTACCAGAAAAGCCTGATTCATCCTTCTGGCAAATGGGAAATCACCTTTTGACACTCATGCTCGTGCCATACTACTGCCAGTGCCCACATTAACTCTGGTGCAAACACCAACACCTGCCTACGCCTACAACGCTCTTCCCCACCCACCTTACCTCCTCCCCATATCCCCCGCCAGCTCAGCCAGCTTCGCCGGCTTTTCTTGTCTCGCCTCAACTTCTACCACGCTCTGACACGGTAGTTCGTGCTTATATCCTTCGTTTACTGGCTCAGTTGTCGTGGCTGCGACCTCGTATACCTGTTCGCGGTCGGGTTCGTACGCTGGCTGCTGAGCTGTTGGGGTGCTTCGAGCATTGCGCTTGCGGCGATAGAAGAAAACTAGGACAAAGAAGACGAGGACAGATGCGATGCCTAGCCCGGCACCGAGTCCGGCTTTGCTTGCTGTGGAGAGGCCTGTTGATGCTGGCGTGGGAAGTGTGGATGTAGTCGGTGTGGTAGTTGTTGGGGACGAAGAGGTGCTGGATTCTATCGTTGTGACTGATGCTTCTAGAGAGGAACTGGTTGCGCTGGGGAGCTGCTCGAAGTTAGCGATTGAGATTCAGATTGACAGAGCGTGTGATTTCTCATACCGTTACACTGGAAAAGGTCTGATCATCGATCTTCTCAATCGAACCGAATTTCCAGCTCTGTCCGCCCCAGGCTGCTGCTGAAATATTGGGATCCATAGTCAGAAGTCCGTTTGGTTTGAGGTTCAGATGGTATGTTGTCCCATTTCGCGCGTTCGTCAGCCACCACGAATCGTCTCCCCAGCTCCCAAATTGCCAAAAGACGCTGTCGTCTGCGATGCTGTCCTTGACCATGTATGGTCTCGTGTGGCCTTCTGTCTGCTCGGCAGGGACGTAGTGGGTACCGAGAAGGGCATTTGCGCCACCTGCCTTGGAGCGGATTATGTAGGAGGTGTCGTTGAAGGGATAGATCTGCCAGCGCATATTGTTCACACCTGTCTGGGTGTAGTTGAGGAAGACGGCGCCTTCCTTGCCTTTACTGTAGAGACTCGTGCCCCAAAGGGCGTTATCCTTGCTGTTGCCTACATACAGAAAGTACCACTGATTTGTATCGAGCGATGGGCCTGTCATAGCGAGGACAATGCACGGGCTGAGCCAGAAACAATCTAAGGCGCAATGCAGATGCGACAGGCAAGATCCAGACAAAGAAACTCACGGGCATCCGTGGTTTTCCTGTCATCACTGTTGCGACCAGGTTTCGATCCTCCTGCAGTGCAATATTCGAAACTGCTAATTATACGACGCACTAGCTTATTTTCGGTTGATGACAGTAGATTAGGCGCCGCAATGCTCACAAAGATCTGCGCCAACATTACCGTTGCACGCAAAACATTCACAGCGGTATCTCACAGCTAGAGTAGAACCTAGATCTGGAGAATCTGGCAGCCTCTGACGCGTCGCAACAGCTGGGGGTGTTGAAACCGACTGTGCAGGTAGTGGAGTCGAAGGGGTATAGTCTCCGAGGCTGACAGTGGGAGGTGAGGACGGGAGACGGGCGGGTTGGAGGCGCAGCATACGAAAGGAGCTAGTCTCTAGACTTGCACCAGATAAGCCTAGCTTAGCATCATCTATCGCGGCAACTACAGCGATGATCCACTACGCCGCCCAGCATAGCATGTCTAAACTGCGAATGAGATAAGCGCGATCGACCAATTCACAGGAAAGCAAGAATCTTTTGAGCTGACTCCTTTGAAATTAATTGGGGAGAAGAAAATTTGTCCAGTCGTCTCTCCAATCTTTGCTACCTTCTTTGCACGGCCAGATAGTTCGGAAAATCTGTCCTGCTTCTGAATCAAAACTACGCCTTACATCCCGGTCGTTAGCTTCCCTTGCACGCTGCCCCAATTCTCTGACAATAAAATTATCTTCGTCATCACGTGGAATACGCTCAATCAACCACGAGCGACTAAGGTCTTGAAGCATTGTTTTAAGGTGGTGAGGGCTTGGTCCCTCACCATACTCGCCCCCGCCTGCTGTCCAGAGCTTAAGACGCTCTAGTCGTCTACCCTGCTTGCTGTGGCTGATAGTCTTCCAGATCGACCGTGCCAGCGCCTCATCCACTGCGCAGTTCACGAGGATTTCCTTCCATTCACCCACATTAAGCTTGTTCTCGAAATCGGCAAGTAACACTCGATCCTCATCCTCAACAAAATGAAATTGGTATGTAGGATCTCGGAGGATGCGCAGCTTCGAACAGTCCAGAGTAAGAAAGAGGAAGCGCAAGTGCTTCATGCTGCTGAAGCATTTGTACAGTTCAGCCTCGGGTACGCTTGACTTGTTGCGCTTGATTGTAATAGCGAGCTCTTCTATCACTGCACACTAGAGCTGGATCTGTAGAACACGCTCCTTTGAGAATTCCATAGGGAAATCTCGTCGCTGACGACCGTTACTAACGTCAATAAGTTCCTCTGATAGCTTCACGCGAAGTTTCCTCAGCCGTTGTCCATGACAAGAGAGTATGGCATCCAGAATTGCTGGGTCCACAGGTCCGTCTATAGAAAGCTCCTCAAGTGGCCCAAAGGCCTGGAAGAAGAGTACTACATTTTCACTATAATGCAGTTGTTCAAGAAACTGGTCGTCGCGAGTAAGGTACACTCTAAGCGATCTCAATTGGGTAAAGACGAAGTTCTGCGAAATCCACTCCATAGTTTCGCCACTCAGTGCGCTTGACTCGCTTTCATAGCCTCCTAATAGTGGGAGATGTTGTAAACAAGTAAAGTCTGTGTGCTGTGCCCAATCCCGAAGGCACGACTTCCAAGCATGTTGCGGAAATCCGTGGAGTGACAGCGATGTCAAAGATTTTACGGATTTGCCAGGATAGCCTGGGAGACCTTTCCATGGATCCCGAATGTGGTGATAGTGCCAAGACCCTGTTGGGTAGAGATCTAGGATAGTAACCTTCTCGAGATTCGGTGCCAGGCCCGCAGCAAGTTCCATTACAGCGTCTAGGTTGTAGTCGTCGTCGCCGTCCGTATCAATTGGAGCATGGACAACTTTGATTTTGTATAGACACGGGGATGTAGCGAGCTCCATCTCGTAAGAATAAGGAACACCCCACAATAGAGTTCGAAATTTGAATGTGAGGTGGTGAAGCCTACACCGAGGATGCTGTGTGTGGAGAATGCTGAGAAGACTTGGTGGAAATTGGTTCTGGCAGTCGTAGACGAGATCTTTCAGATTGGGTATGATTTGGAGCAGTCTTAAGACGGGAGCCCATGCCTGGTCTTCTTCGGATGCCCTTTTGATGACAGGCTCGTCATAGACCACACAAGACACATTGTGATGGATCAACACTTCGTCCTCTAGAATTTCGTTCAGACCAGACCGTCTCCACCATTTCGTACCCCAATTGATTGCGACGGTCTTTTGATCGTTCCACTGTAGCATCCCTTTCAAGGTCAGATGTTGGACGTGAGAGGCGGAGTCTGTGTGGGATAGGGTCTTGAGAAGAGAGTCAACCCTGCGACGCAGTGTCTTGCGATCGTTGATCGTAAGGACGATCCGCTGAAACGTAAGGAAGGCTGTTGCTCTTTGGCAAGCCTTGCTAGTCAGGCTGAACGAATTCAGGCTGGGCCGATGTGCTGTTTCAACCCAAATTGCGATCTGCTGCAGCAACTCAAGGGGCAAGGAGAGCAAAGCCATCTTGATCGTTCTCTTTATGGTGCTCTTGTGCGCAAATAATCGAATCAGTTGGGTGAATCGAGAAACTCAGTACGAGATGACGTGAGAGAGGAACAATCATGTAATCGAATTGATAAAAGGGTCCGAACTTTCGTTTGATGGTTTGGCGAGATTTCGATTAACTGCTGCTGAAACCCTCAAGGTCTTTGGGTGCTTTTGTGAGCCGTAGAGTAGTACATGATCGGGCTGCGCGCTTGGTAGAATGACAAAACAACAGCGAGTTAAGTCCTCACGTTAAAGGAACAACTTTCATGCCAAATAAATGCCCGTAGAATAGTTCAGAGTCCGACTATCTCCCTGATCAGGCAATCAGGAGGCTTTGCTTCTTTTGCGAGGACGCGGTCGCGACTAATAGCAATTCGCTGCCAGATGTCTTCGATCTGCGTAGGGAGCGGGTGGCCTTCAGAAGGCTAACATAGAGATCAAGTGGCTCTTGTAATAAGTGTGCACTAAGGACTGCTGCTTGGCTCTTCGTGCTACTGATGCTGGTGCTAAGACCGGGACGGAGAATGGGGTGAAGCGTGGAACTAGTAGTGGTCCGTTAAAAGCTTACGTCATCTTGCACAGCCACACTGGTCTACAATCCCGAGTTGCTTGAACAATGTGAGTAGGTACTTGTGACTGTAACAACATCTTTCATTTCACCCGCAGTCTGACTGTTCAGTCACAAGTTAGTGGCACATGCGAGCCTGTAATATGTAAAGATTTTCATACTTCATTTCTCTAGTGCCCTTTGAGCGCGTAAACAAAGTGGTTCGCAAATTCAACTCAGGCATTCTGGATTTCAGCCATCATAGCGTAGTTGCTGACTACATCTAGCTGCGCTCACTCCAAAAGGCAAGTTGACAAGATTGCCTGCAAGACTAGAAGACCCTCTCCTAATTCATTTGCAAATGAGCGAGAGCATTGAAATACTTTCGCCCGCTGATGCGCTCGCCCACTTTCTTGGAAGGTGCTGTACTATCAACCTATGAGGTGGGCGAGGAAATCGACCTGAGTGATGGGTGTGAGAAATTGGCCCGAAAGCAGGTCGATATCATCAGAATCCATTAACAAGCTAAAGCATCAACAGTGCACCCGCTCCGTATATGTTGATTCGCTGATAAGGCTCTTGGCATGGTCATAACAGGTCTCGAAATCCTGTTCCGTGCGGTAACAGAAAAACATGTAGTACAGTAACAAAAAGCGAGCATCCTCGTGGTAGGAGAAGGATTCGCTAGTGGTCACCCACCTAAATACTAATCTGCCGATACCTCGCTTAAATAAGGCTGAACAAACGGGAAGCCAGACTACCCGGCCCCCAACCTGAGCGAAGCGGTCGGGTTGGGGGCCGGGTAACACAAAGACCATTCATCTGGCTGTAAGAGGTTAGGCAAAGCCTCTTTGTCCAACAGAAGCCTAAATTTGGGGTCGTCCGGGGGTCCCGTAGACAGGTGTTTAGCGATGAATAGTTGCGTCATACACGTCATGCATAGAGTTTAATTAGGCGGCATGGAGAGCGCCTACGTGCCCGCTCGGAGAACATGTAACCTCAAAGCAGACTCATCACGTTTCCACAACGGCGGTCTATGATTCCACCACCTCCGGCATATCGCAAACTTATAAGCACGACTCAGAAGAAGTGTCAACCGCGTCACTGTCGCTAAGATACAGCAGTACAGTAGTCACGGAGAAGCATCGGGTTTTCGTTTTTGACCGAGGCACTGACCGTGGTAAGATCTCCTAGTTGCCCAAGCCTTCACTAAGCAACAACGGAAGACAACTGATAAGTGTACCAGGAGTCCACTTGCGATGCGTTAACACTGACGAAATGAGCGGATACAACGCAACTGCCGACAGCTCGCTCGGGGTCTGTAAAAATCTTTACATGATGACCCATCTGCCGCCGGATAATCGGCGAGTTTGGATGGAACATAAAATCATATAGGACCTGCCGCCAGTCAAAGGTAACGTTGGTTTACTTGAAGATCTTCAGCATTCAGATAGAAAGCAGCATGCGTACTCAGCTCAGAACCCTGGCGCTTCTATGCCACGCTGCCACTACCGGGGCTGCTTCCGTGCTCCTGTCCAACGCATCGGCAATTATCACCTTCGATACTAACACCGATGCGCTGTCTGTCATCCGCCACGGCTCAGTGCTGGTAGATGGTGACCGCATTGTCAACCTTTACGAGGGCGCTGCACCCAACAACCTCTTTAACGACACCGAGGTCGTCGACTGCGCCGGCAAGATCATCTCGCCCGGTTTCATCGACACACACCGCCACGGTTGGCAGACGGCCTTCAAGACTATCGGTTCCAACACATCTTTGGCCGAGTACTTCCTGCGCTATGGTGAATATGTTGCCGGATCGTATTTCACCCCAGAAGACGTGTATATCGGACACCTTGCAGGTCTGTACGAAGGTAAGTTACCCTCCACCGGGCACTTTCGCGCCAGACGACAGCATTGACCCAAGCTCTGCAGCCCTGAACGCTGGTACAACGACTAACCTCGACCACGCCCACCACACGTGGTCCAACGAGACATCCAAGGCTGGTCTGAACGCTACCCTGGATAGCGGTGCGCGCGTCGTCTGGGGCTACACCTTCCACAACGTATCCAACTTCACGGTGCCCGAGCAGATCGCCAACTTCCGCGACATCATGGCATCGTTCCCGTCGAACAAGCTGATCACACCCGCCATGGCCTACGACCACTGGGCGTCCAACCCTTACGGCAAAGATACTCAAGACATCATGGCCCTTGCGCGCGAGTACAACGTCTCTGCCATGACGGCGCACTACCTGGGCGGCCCTTGGGATAACGCCAACAGCCCAGAGCTCCTACAGACTCTCGGCTTCCTCAACGACAGCATCCCCGTCGTCTTCTCGCACGCCTCCTTTGCCACGGCCATGGACGCGAAGCTGCTGCGCGAGACCAACCAGTACATCTCGAACACACCAGAGTCAGAGATGCATTATGGTCACACACACCAGCATAGCTATGATATCCAGGATCAGATGGCGCTCGGTGTCGACACCTTCTTCACCTACTCTACTGACATGCCGACCCAGGCGCGCATCTGGCTCCAGAGCGCTCGCTACCAGTCGTACAACCAGATCATGTCCCAGTGGGAGATTCCGCCCTATGACCCCATGTCCGTCAACCAGGCTTTCCTTATGGCGACACGCAAGGGTGCGCTCGCCCTCCGTCGCCCCGATCTGGGCATCATTGCTGAGGGCGCTAAGGCCGACCTGCTCGTCTATGATGGCCGCTCGCCCGGCATGCTGGGCTGGGTTGACCCCGTAGCTGCCGTTCTTCTGCACTCTAACGTTGGCGACCTCGAGCACGTCCTTGTCGGCGGCGAGTTCAAAAAGCGCGACGGCAAGCTGACAGTTCCCAATTACGGCGCCATCCAAGATCGCTTCCTCGAAAGCGCCCTAAAGATCCAGGCGGCCTTCCGCGACACACCCTACCCTGTCATGGATGGTAACTACAACAGCGGTTTCCCATATGTGCATGCCCGCGAGGCGGACATCCAACGCGGCAATGGTACCGGCTACGGCGAACTCTTTGTCTGAGTTGAGAACAGAGGAGTAGGTACACGGCGCTCACCAAGCGCATTGAGAAATGTCGACCGCGGACTCGTAAAGACGTTGTGCTCAGGCCAGGCGATCGGGTACACACGGTGGGCGCCGCATATGCCAAGTTAGCGAGGTCCACTGCGGGTTCTATATCGAATTCTTCCACGTTGTTCTACGAATCTCGAAGCTCGAGTTGGCTCATTCGATATTATACCAAACCATACTGAGTTTGAGCGTTCGGTCAAGCTTGCTAGCTCCACTAAAGCGGTCTTTAGCCACATCGAGGCAATACCCATTGAGACAGTAGACGTGGAAGAGACTCTCGACCTTCACTAGGGGGTTTTTGGACCAAGAACGAACTTAAGAGATGCCCATTGAACGTGGGTGCAGAAAAGACACAAATAGGCGAGACTAGCCTAAAGTATACCCTTCATGTAAAAAAAGCTGCCTGGTATCCATCAATTCGAGAGGCAATCTGGTAATGGGGCGACAGTTGTCTGCAGTACACTGCAACATTGCCACTTATACTTGTGCAAGACACTAGGTTTAGGATTTAGGTATCGTATTACAAAATCTTATTCAACTTCGACTTTTCTATTGTGACTGTTGATTGTATCTCTGCAGGTCATTGAGTGTTTTTCAATGTCTCATGGCCGTATGTGAAAGCCTATAGGCATTTATAGAGTGCTAGATTGAACGCCTCCCGCTAAACTGATCACTCCACGTAGCTACTAATCACAGACGGCTACCTACAGGTTGTTTGTCACACCCTTCTGGATACGCTCCAACTTAGCTGACAGTTCAGTCCATACTCTTTGCTGATCCTTCCACCCTTCCTGACTCAGCACGTATCTAGATGGCTGCCCGACCACACAGTCGCTCACGTACTGCCCATGCGACTCCGGACCCAGCGACGCTGCATGCACTAGGTTTCGGCTTCCAAGCTCAGTGCTGCGCGCCAAGAAGAACTTCAAGATGGCAAGTGCCCAGCCCGACTCGCGCGCCAGCTCACTGTGGCACAAGCCGGGATTGACGCAGTTGATTGTGACGGGGATCTGGGTTGCGCTCTTCTTCTCCACCATTGCCCTGATCGCTAGCACCTCGAGAAGCTTCGACACCTGGTAGCGTTCTTCCATTACACCTGCCATATTTTCCGGCTTTGTGCTGAGAGTCGCAAAGATTTTGCCGTCGGGCGCTTTGCGCTCTTCGAAAGCTGCCCAGCCGTGAACTTCGGAGCTTGTGATGGTGAGGTTGGGACGGGTGTTGAATTTTGTTGCAGTCTCTTTTAACTTGGGAAGAAGAGACAGAGCGAGCAAGAATGTGCCAGTCACATTGACAGTGATTGTCGACTCCTCATCTTCTGCAAGCTCCCACTCGCCTCGCGCAACGCCGGCGTTCAAAAGCGCGACGTCAATTCTGTCCAGCTCTTTCGATGCTTTGGCAGAGAAGTCAAGGATGCTTTGGTAGGAGGACATGTCGAGCTGCATCACTTTGACGACATTCTGCTTCCGCGTGCTGGATTCAATGTCGTGCTTTGCTGCTTCACCCTTCTCGATGGAACGTACTGCCAAGATGACTGTAGACGCGCCGAGTCGAGCGAAATGTCGTGCCGCTTCTTTACCGAGACCAACATTGGAGCCTGTGACGATAACCGTTTTTCCTGTATAGTCGTAGGTAGGTGAGGGAAGAGAAGCAAAAAGTTGCGAGTAGAGGAAGCTCATAGTGGTGATGGTGTTGTAGTTGTGTTACTTGTGGATGGATGGCTTGGTGATTTTTGGGACCTGTTATCAGACGTGAAAACTTCGAGTTGAATTGGACTAGAAGTGGAAGACGATCCAGTCTCTTTATACTCTATTAGCAATGACTCCAGGCCCTTTATTTTCAGTACGAAGCATGCCTACAGCTTAGTAGGGCTTTCCGCGCGTATGGCAAAGCGGCGCAACTAAGCCCCACCAGCATTTGGTCTAACCTCCGTTCGTATTCTTTGTTGAACATAGTGACGTAATCTTCGGTTCCACAGATCTCAGCGAGCTGGCATGCCACCTGACCATGGGCACGCCAAGAGGTGGCATGGCCTAACGCATCTTAGTAATTTAGCTACCTCCCCCCACATAGTCTATGCCATGTCAAGACCTTAGCCTGCTCTAGTAAATTTTAGCTCTTATAAGGGATAAGCTAGGCTAGGTAGCAGAATTACTTCTAAATTAATTCAGAATTAATTTAGATAATTCAGATAATCTAGATAGTTAAGATAATTTAGATCTAATGTAAGGAGCTGACCTCTGAGGGAATTTGCTAGTAAAATACAAGATGGATTTAATAGAGAACAACCTCTAGGGCAGAGGTTGCAGAGTTTTTATAACCCTATTTTAAACACTTTAGCTCTGTAGCGGGGCTCTAGTCTATGCTAAGAGTGTGAGCTAGAGTACTGCTAAGGTAGTGTACACTAAGGAGCTAGTACCTAGGCCTAGCCTATTATAGTACTCTTCTACTTATCCTTATTTATTAGCGCGCGTCTTAGTTAAAACAACTCTATTGCCTACTTTCTACTTTCTGCATTCTCTGTTACACTGCATCCTAAGCCTGCGCACCTTCCTCTTAAGACTCTACTACTATTTAGCTAATTAACTGCCCTACCCTGCTTAATTTTAATAATAGCGCCTCCTAAATCGCCCTCTGCTTTGCGCTCCCCTACTAAGAAGGCGTAAGGCAAGTAGGTAAGTTGCTCCTCTCTTTATAATCTGTTCCTTTACTAACTGTCTATTTTGCTTAGACCTGCAGCGCTGCTCCTGCAGATCCTGCCCCTCCTAACACTTGTTTAGCTAAGAAGGCAAAGCTCACGACAGAGGATGTTGTCCTTAAGGACAATAAGATTAAGGAAGCCTTTAACAATGCTCCTATTAACGCCTAAGCTAAGGGTTAGGGTAAGTAGTCCTTGCGTACTTAACACACTAGCAGCTATAAAGATCCTAAGATCTACGTTAACTATGCGTTGGCTAGTTAAGTCTGCACCTTTACTGCTAGTAGCTGTTCTACTAGCTGTGCTAACTGCATTCTTAGCTATGCCCGCTGCTACAAGGTAAGTCCTCTAGTTCTTATTACTTAGTGTCTACTACTCTAGCTAATTATCTCCTAGGCTCTGTGTAAGACCTAGAAGACTTTAAACAAGTACTATATCTTCTTGCAGTTCTCTAAGGGCAACTCTACAAAGCTCTTAAGCGTTATTAAGCCTATTTAGGCAGACCTTAAGAAGCGTAAGGACCTTCTGCGTTACACTAACCTTACATCCTAGCTAAACGCTTGCTTGTCTGCCACTAGGTATAAGACCAAGTAGTCTAAGTACAAGGCTAAGGTTAATAAGGTTAAGGCTTATCTCTCTCCTGCTGTGGTCTTTGCAGAGCGTACTGCTGTTGCTACTAAGGAAGCAGTAGTCTAGGCTAAGACTCTAGTAAGTTTTTTCTCTCTTTTCTTACCTATTTTTAGGGGTCTTTGCTAATTCTGTGCTTAATATAGCTTGCTGTTAACTTAACACTGCTTACGCGCTTTATCTACTTTAAGACTAACCTCTGCGCACGTCTTAAGATCCCTCTTACTACTAGATATAAGGACTTCGCCTAAGCGCTTATTAAGGACATTGCTAACGCTGCTGCAGGTAATAAGGACAATAGTAGTAGCAGAGGTTCTACTAAAGGTAGTGCTTAGGGCTTTTCCTTTATTTGTAGTGTTTAGGATTTCTCTAGCTAGATAATACCTAGGCTTATAGCCTCTCTTCTTTGTAACAATACAGCCCTTATATAGGGCAGTCTATCTCTATAGAATAGCCTAATACAATAAATAATCTCCCTAATAAACTAGTACTCCTCCTCTTTTGCTTGTCTATGTCTCCCTCTCCTGTTCCTCTCTACCCTCCCCCTTCTCTATTAGAAGTAAGAGTTAGTTCCGCCCCTCTAGGGATTCTAACTAGAATCCTAGGGGCAGGTTCCTATTCCTGTCCCTTCT